>WTSP01009304.1:102573-113967 GCA_025331215.1 Actenoides lindsayi | reverse complement strand
AGCAACAACTAAACCATCAGTGTGTTACCAACATTATTCTCACACTAAATCCAAATCATAGCACTGTAACAGCTACTGAGAAATTAACTCCACCCCGGCCTAAAGAAGGAAAGAGAGATGAAGGTGGCAGAAAGTGATTTTGCTTCAGCAGGGGACACACTTCTCTGAGCCAGCAGCAGTTCCTCATCAGCCACAAGTGTGATGAATCCTGGGTTTTAGATGAAGCTCCAGCCCATTCATTTCTCATGGCTAAAGATTTTTGTGCAACTTTCCCTCAGAAGAGGGCACACAAATGGGTTTGCCTGGCCATCCTCTAGATGGGAGGAAGGGTGAATTCTACTTTGCATTTCTACTGTCCTAAGTTCCTGCCACCTTCCAGGCCTTTTGGAAGTGTAAACCATTATGGGGCTACCTATGAGGGAAGTTCTGGTTCCAGTGCTGTGATGCACCACTGAGAAGTGCTGTGTATTGCAAGATAAAGAAAGGAAAGCCCTGTTGAATGGTTATTACCCTTGGTCTGTGGAATACATTTAGGCTCTGGAGTATCAAAGATGGTGTTACACTCATGTTTCTAGCCTTTATTTGTGAAGGCAAGAACCAGTAACAACTGCATGCACTTTGAGACTTGAAACAGCAAACAAACAAAATTAAGGCTTTGGAGCAGACCTGACTCCCTCAGGCATCTATCACCAGAAATTTCTGAGGAAAATGGTCACTTGACTGTGAAATTTGTTACGATGCAAACATGATACAGCTGGGCACTCGCAGACAAGGAGGAAAATGAAGAGCCACCTCCCAGCAAGGCTCCTGTCTGTAATGTGCATTTTGTGATAGTAGAATGCAACAGTGAGTCTCTGTAGGACTAATAACTACAATGCAGCTCCTGGATTAGGGTGGCGGGCTGCCAGCCACCTCTGTGCAAATATCCACGCTCCAGCAGCTAGGTACATCGTGTAACTTAGGTAGCTAGTGTGGTCCACAGTGAGACACACAATCCTTCCCTGCTCCATGCAATCACACCAGGGACTTATATCAAGCTGTTAACCACAGTTTTTAGAGTAAGCAAAGGCATCCAGTGGCCTGACTGACCTCTTAGCCTTACTGAGTGCTCCTGGCCTAACAGAAGTGTTAGAAGGAGTTTTGTGCAGGGCTATGATCATACTGGCTCTTGAGAAATACTCCACTGATTGATACTCAGCTGGGAGACCTTTGTGGAAATGCAGGTGATTCAGGAATGGCTGTTGATCACTCACTGGGCAGCACTCGGGCCCCCTCTAAGACTGTAGTCAAGGCATTTTTGCTGCCAGAGGTACTGGATTTTTCTTCAGAGGTAAACTTAAAGGCTTAGTCATTAGTGGTACTGTAACAACATCTACGTGGGGTTGAAAGCAATCTTTGATGTTCCACTAAATTTCACCTAGGGAGGTAGAGTTCTACTGACTTGGCATTTGTTCTGTAATTCAACTAGAACAGTTACTCTTAATTTTCCTTCCTCTGACTCTGCTATATAGTTTTATTATGTCTTGTTATATAACTTAGTTCTGATCTGAAGCCAGATATATTTCAGACTTAGATGAATAATCCCTATATAATAAGAATATAGCTCTGCAAAGTGCCTTGGGTAAAAGATGCTAAGAAATGCGGGTTATTATTTTGCTTTTCCCTGGGTTTTGCTTTGCCACATACTATTTAGCAACTTTGCTGTTGTTCTGTCTCAGCACCTTGTTGAATGAAGTGTTCTGAGCAGGTCTGGGAGCTGGCATATGTTTTGAATTTCCTTTTACAGGTTGTTTTTCTGTCTCTTTTGAAACTCCCCATTTCACACACAATGAAAAATAAATGTTTTAAGTTAAAGTTTTAGCAACCGAGGCAGGTGGAGAAAGAAAGCTCAGCAAAATATTTGTCTGGTTTTAAGCCAAGCTTTGGGGCTGATGTGATACCAAAGACTCCTGTCAGTAGAATTTTAGGGTACAGGAATAATAATAAGTGGAAAGGGGGAGAGATGAGTGCAGAGTGCTCCAGGCAGGATAAAATAAACCAGCAACCCATCTGGGTCTCTGACAACTTCTCAAAGAAGGGTTTTGTAGAAGAGATCTGTTCTGACAGCAATGTTTTGAAAATGTTTAGGACTCTTGCCATCACATTTCTTGTAAAGTCTGATTACCTTATGTGACGTATCTTCAGCTTTTGTAAATTGATACCACTTCATCACCTTCAGTGGCATCTTGTCAGTGTGCATTGGTAGAGTATTAGACCTCTGCATCCAGGCATGTTGCCTTGAACTGGGTTGGGATCTCATCATAAGTTGTCATGAGCCTGATGAGAGAGTGCTGAAGGGAAGACAGAGGTTATGGTAGCTCATGGTGAGGACTGACCCAGTAAGTGGAACTCATTTTTGATTTATTATTAATTCCAGTTTATCTGTATGATTTTGGCTCCAGGACACAGTATCTACCAAGACAGAAAAAACTTGTAGCTGCTAAGTTTTCTGTGCCATTCTTTGTAAGAACAAGGGTGATATTGGTTTTGATGTTCTGGCCAAAACCAACGTAAGAAACTATATTCACCCTACCCAAATTCTCCCATTGATACTCATCTTTGCTGCTTGTCATAAGGCTACTGTGGGATACTTGTGTGCTGCAATATTTTATCATAACACAGGTATAAGACTTTCTCTGCGGAAGATGGTTTGAAGTGTCCTTTGGCATCTATTAGTGTGAAATGTGCCATGGAAATGTAAATCATGTCACTAGTTGTCAAGGAGAGCCTGGTCTCCAAAGAGTGTTCTGTCACATTAATGAAGGAGGGGGAGAGGAGACCAGCAGGGCAAGGCAGATAAGCTGAATTTTTCATTTCACTTAAAGGACTCTTGTTTGCAGGCTAGCATTCAATACCCTGTGGGACTGAAGCTCCTGAAGGTGAGGGCCACAGTGCTGCTTAGATGGTGGGCATGGAGTAGATAATACCATTGCTCTGGCTCCTGTGACACTGCACAGGCAGTGCTCTGTCCCCTGGTGGGCAGATTATTCTTCCCGTGGGTGATGCTTCCCACAAAGAAAATGTTTCACTCTCTGGACTTGATCAGGCACTGTTTTGTCTTACAATTTGAGGGTCTGATCTAGAAAGGCTTCTCCACACTGTAGCACCAGGGAGTGCAGTGCTGGAACTCCCAGCTTGGCTTGGTAGCAGTGGGCTCAGATGCACACACAGCCATCATGGTGGAGTCTTTCCTGCCGTATTCCAGCCCTGAGTGAGCTCAGCTGACTCCATACAGTAGTATCAGTGTGTTTTCCAATGAGCAAAGTAGTATTTCCAAGGGCCAGTGATCTTCTGTGTAAGGGCATTGACTGACTTGCCCAGGTGGATCAGGTCTAAAGGTCTGGTACCACTGTCCAAGCCAGTGATCGGCCAACACATCTGTGCTGATCCAAGGACAGCTCGCTGTCAGATGGCTGGTGCTATGAAACTGCTGCTGAGAGCTTCAGTTTGAAAATGTGATGACTCAGTTTTGATACAGTTTAGTCAATTGGCAGGTTGCAAAGGTCAGACTACGGCATCTCTTAACCCATGCTGGAATGTTCTTGGTCTTCCTTTAATGTCTTAACTTTAAAAAAAAAAAAAAAAAAAAATTCCAAATGCATCTTCATTCAGTCTGAACCCCAACCCATGATACTCACCCAAGAAGCATTATTACTAAGAAATTAGCCTTTTTGTTTCAAAGCTACATCTTTCACAGACTGGTATCCTTCACATCCCTTCACCTTTTTTTTACTTTGTGGCTATCTGTAGGTCAGGTGGGTAGATTTGCTACCCAGCTATCCTTCGAGGCTTCCAGTGCAGTTTTGTCGATATGAAGTGCTATAGTCTACTGTGAGTCTGGTCATCACTGGGAAGACTCTGAACTGAGAATATTTGCTATGTGATCCCAGAATATAAATCCTAATGTTCTAGGCTAGACACAGGCTTCAGGCTATCCTTAGGCAAAAGGAAAGAGATTCAAATCTTGCTAAATGGAGCATTTCCCAGTGACATTGGGAAAGCGGAGAGTGGACTACTTTGCCTCTATAGCATGTATGTCTTGAATGTGTACCAATGCATATATGTCAAACAGATCAAGTGCAGATCTTTAGGCAAGAATCCTGATTCGCTCAGCCTTGCAAGTGGCTCCCTAACGGCCTTTGCTTGAAGCCATATGACCTTGAAAGTGGGAGCTCCTTAAAACATACTGTTTAACTTCTGTCTAACAATGAAACTTGTATAGATGGGGACAAGTGCAGACTGTGTTATGAATGGGGGTTGCTCACCGTGTTAAAAGTAAAGCTTATGAGAAAACGAGCTTTTTCCCTTAGCAAAAGGGTTTTCCACCAGTATTAGGCAGGTCTGTCTCACAAAGAGGTGACACAGCTGAAAGAGGATTTGAAAAATATTATTCATACTTACAGATGTGAAGCATGTTGTATAAAGATTGCAGATGTGCAGCAGCAAAATGTTTGCTTGATAAAAACTACACAGATTATTTAGCAATGACTGTCATAATCTTGCTAATACTGTGTGTGCTACTCATATGCCAAGTGCTATTAAATTACTTGGGTGTTGTCAGAGACCAATTTTTGTAAAAGCTGCAATACCCAATTTTTGGGGTAATGAGAGACTCCTAATCATGTGTAGTAGAACCCTTCCTTGTCAGGAGAACATGTTGTGCCTCTAAGTAAACAATTCTGCACAAGTGGAATATTGTCTTATACTTTTAGCACATTAGCCTCTGACTACATTACTTGTATACATGTGCATACAGCATGGAGAACTGGCAGTGTCTATGTGGTAATGATTTTAACTATCTTTGCATCCAATATTAAAGCCTTTTAAATCCCCTCAGTAACAAAGTCCATTCTTTTGATTGATTGTGTGTTGTGTGGCCAGTAAACTGTATTTCTGGCAACTTAAAGCTGTTTGGTTGGAATGAAACTCTGATATCTATTGTGCCATTTGCTTTTTGCAAATGTTTCTTTTTCAGGCTCTATCTCCAAAGTGACTTGCCCTAGAAAGTCTGTTTTGAAAGGATCCTTGATGATAGGCTAGCAAAAAGTGTAACCGTGGATTAATTAGAAAATGCATTTTAAGCATTTGGCAAGGCCTTTTCAAACTTTTGCAACACTTGCTAGCTGCAGACTGTAAAGGTAGAATTTTTCCAGAGCATCCAGCAGTTATCTAACTTTTCTCATCCATGCCTGCTTGGATTTCCAAAGGACAAAGCCTGGATAACAGCAAAACCCACTTCAAGGTCCTGTCCAAAAAGTGCACCGTAGGCTGGTGATCCTGGACTGTAGAAGAGAGACTGAGGTTCCCCAACTGCATGAGCCTTGCTGCGTGCGTTGAGAGAGCTGGCTGTTGTTCAGACTGCACTGTTGCAGATAGTTAATGTTAAATTCCACTGGTCTAAATTGGCTATGTGCTCTCCTAGCACTGCCTGTGAGTTTGGTGAGCTGTGGATGAGCCTTTCTCCTTTGATAGAGGACTGATGGGCTTTGCCCAAGAAGCCGGTGGAGTTTGTAAACTCCCTTATCCAAACTGTTTGATTTTACATTCAAGAAATAGTCTCCTTACTCAGCTTGTGCTCCTGCTGATTTCAGTGTGCCGAAACAGTCCTGCCAAGATGAGCTGCTTATTTACGAAACCTTTGCTATAGAATTTCTTTAACTTTTGATGCATATTTTATGGATTCACCTATCACCTTGCAGAAGTTAGAACTGCTTGCCGATTCCTGCAAAAGCCAGGAGCCTACTCATTCCTCTGTTAGCCTGCTTGGCTTGGATATTCTGATCTGAAGTCAATGAGTGTGTTTGTAAGTGTTCTTTGTGATCTGAGGTATGAGTAATTCCAAAAGTGTATACTCACCTTACCCTTTCTGCCCATTAAAGCTAGTTACAAGACTTAGCTTTGAAGTAAAGGAATGCAGAGGAAGACTATTAAAGATGACATGGAGTCCCATTGGGAATGTCAGATTGCTGAAAACTGACCCAGAGCTTGATGGAATCACTTTGGGCCTGTGGCATACCTAATGCAGAAGGTCTGAGTCAGAGCCATTTGAAATTCGTGGGGGCTTGTCTGATGCACTCTGAACCATGGATCCAGCCCCGCTGTGGTAAGGCTTCGCCCCTTGTTAACCTACTCTGTGCATCTTCACAATGTATCCAGCTGACCAGGGAACCTGACACTCTTACACAGTAGAATAAACCTCAAAAGAACCTGTAGGTAAGCAAACAAGACAGCTTTTTGATTGTAGTAACTTCAAGCTACAGAAAGGTGGGAATTAGCCTTCTAAAAACCCCTTGTAGAGGTGAACCTGGGGTAATGACTCTAAAAATTTCCTCTGTCTTATGCACCGAGGCTGAAGTGGGAATGTTTTTGATGATGCCACTGGGAACAGCATCTGATCTATTCCAATTGCAAATCACATCCCTTTTGCACATAAGTTTCAGTCTTACTTAGTATCAGCAATGTCTTAAGAAGGAAAAAATGAAGTCTAAATGCAGCCCTCTCTAGATCTCTAAAACAATGTCCTGCACATAATTTTCCAGCAAAATGATTTTAGGAGAATGTTCTTTGTGCTTTAACAGCTTTAGAAATAAATTCAACTCATGTTGCAATTCAATGGCCAGCACAAGGATCTGCAATGGCATGAAAATATTGTCTTTTCCTAAATGTGATTGACAGGTGTACCTTGTTGATGTTACCAGTCCAAAAAAAGTGGGGGGAAAAAAAAATCAATGTTATTTTAAAAACAAGGAAGGCATACTGCGGGAAATCAATCTCCCTTTCCTCTTATGCATCAGTTTCTAGTCAGAAATATATTGGCTAAATTGGAGAAAGAGGGTGAGGGGAGTGTGAAGAAAGGGGAAAATATGAAGGTATGCAGATTGTATTCTTTATCTCTTGTGCCTCAGATGTTGCCCTTCACAGCATTGTATTGCAACCCCTGCAGCTGTGCTCTGAGCTGAATCAGAAGCTGTGTGAAAGCTGCCTGGAGTACTTTTTCTCCTAATAAGAGCTGAAGTGTATCTAACCAGCAAAAGGAAAAACGTGAAATTGAGTGGCTCTGCTTCCCTGAATAATGCCCTCCAACCTCCGTGGAGCTCACAGCTTCACCCAACCACATCCCAGCAATGCAGCTGAGATGCAGGAACAGTCTCCTCTCTCTCCCTCGAGTAATAGGAAATCATCAAAAAAGCTTTTGGTGTGACATGTGAGCCAAAGACAGGAACTGCAGATGTCACCATGTCAAGAACCAAGAAAGCATACCTTCTGTCAGTGTCTGCTCTGGCCAATTATAGATGCTTCTTGCCCATGCATTGCTGCTGGTAGAAGTGGTTGGTGCACTGCTGTCAGTAAGTTACTGGTGTCTCTAGCATTGCCACCTCATACCATGTCTGTTTGCTCACTGTAACATAACTGAGACTTCTCTACGCAGTATGAGGAAGCCAGGCCCACACAGACATACCCTAGGTAGATTAACCCACAGACAGGAGATACCTGTGATGAGAACATGGAGGTGCAGCCGTCTCTGCAGGTGTCATACCATTAGCTGGCCACACACGCTGTTGTCTGTGCAGCTTGCTCACCTGCAATGGTTACTGCTGTCAAAGCCAGCCTGCATGGGCTGCAGTCTATCTCCTGCCACAGGTCAGGCAAGCCTAGGGGAATGGGAAGGCAAACAGCCCCATGCCACATCTGTGGATGTTACTGAAAACAGTGTTGGATGGACCAAAGGCAGAGAGGCTTTGTTCTCCTTTATGCTGCTGTTGTCGACCTCTCTGGGGTGGCATTGTCACCACAGATTGGCTGAACAGTGATCTCTCTCAGCAACAGTGAGCGTGATGTATGGTGTAACAATGCCCTTTGAGCCCAGGGATCAGGGCTCCAAAGAGAAGGTCATCGTTGCTGACAGAGGGCTGAAAAAAGGTGAGGGAGTGCGGTGGCCAAAACATGGAAAAGAAAAGAAATTGCTCTTTGGTTCTTTGCCAGGAGATGATGTGTTTCTTCTCGTGTGGGTTATCCTTCAAGAGAGGGTGATGTCAGGGGCTTGAAAATCTAGGTGTGATTCTTCTCTTTGCCAATGGACCCCATCTGCTTGTGGTTATTGCACCTATTATTTCAACTCCACTCATATCCCTGTGTTTAATATGAGATATACCTCCCACATGGGAGTGTTTCATCAGACTAAATTATGCCAGTGAGGTACCTGGACACAGTGATGATGGAAGGCATTAACAGGAGCTGGTTAAAATTAATCAAAATTTGTGTAGCACAGGAAAGTTCAAGGGAATGCATTGGAAGATCACCCTGTCATACTTCTCTCTCATCAGTGTGAACTGAATTCAAAGGGGTCTGTTGTTCTGGTGCAACTGTGTGTATATTCCTTTATTTATTTATATGTATATAGCTCAATTATTTCAACAGCATGGAACAAGAAATAATGTGTATATATATAAAATAATATATAAATTGCTGTATCTTTTGCAAAGTGAGGACATATTTTTTCTTTTCCTTTTTTTTTTCCACCTTCCCCTTCATGTAACTAGTTGTAATTTTCCTCTTGTCATCTAATCCCAAATAAATCTTCTGTTCTGCTTAGTAATTGAAATTGGCATTTTTGCATCTCCTGCTCCTAGGCACTGCATTGTAGGAATCAATATCATATGTGACAGTAGCAATTGATTTGTGAGCAGTGGCACCCACAATGAGGATTTTAGGCCTCAGGGGTCAAATACCTCAAGAGATTAGTAAAGTCATTTTAAATCAGGAGGGATTATGAGGAAAGGAAGATGGTACCCAGGCTACATCCTGAAGTCTAATAAAATGAACTAATCAATTCCTTGCTTTGTCATAGATTTTGTGTATGATCACATGTAAGTACTGAAAATTAGCACAAGTATAACTTAATTATGCTGTAAATATTGGGCTATCCAAAGCAGCACTTCAACTGATCCATGCATATTGCTTGCATTGGTACTGATGGCTGAGGATTGTAACCAAGACACATTCTCAGTGTAAATAGATGGAACATAGTGGTTTTTTGGAGGTGAACCTGAGCTTGGTTTTGGGCTGCTCCTTTCTCAGGGAGTTTACCTGGGTGAGCTGGTAGGGATGGGGCAGTCCAACCTCTGAAGACTGAAAGGGTTGAGAAGAAATTTCTTAAGTCGTCCCCTTTTACTGAAACCGTATGTGAAGGTCTGTCAGCAAGAGGATTTGTAAGTATTATTAATGAATTAATGTCAGTGGCAGGGTTATTAGATTTGCAGAGACTTTGGTTCCTTCCTTCTATGTCCAGGTGGCAGAAGCTTTCTCTGAGAAAATGTGCAATACATGGCTGTTTCTTAAATTGCAAATTCTAATCTCAATGGGGTTGCTGCAGATCACAACATTTGGTGGTATACCCTGGGCTTCTTTAAAGTGAGGGAGATAAATGAAAGGTGGATAGAGCATGAAACTCTGCCTTCGATATCTAGATAAAATCAGGCACTGCTGCTGCTGTTCTCAGTCCTTCCAGTCTGAGATACTCCTGGCATGCGATGCTTTTGCATACATTGGGCCTATGAAGCAGGGCCTCTTCAGATGAAGAGGCAGGGATTAATGAGCCACATAGAAACGCTAATTTGTCTGAGTTAGAGGAGATTAGTTTTGTTTAGACTATTAACATAATTAATCTTGAGACTACAAATGTTCATTCAGTATTGCAGACTTGCAGGGTTTTTTTTTCGGAAGTTGCAGTCCAACGCTATTAAATGAGAATTTCAAAATCCATGTTTTAAAATGTGACCTCTGTTCTTTCAAAGCATATGGAAGCTACAATTATGTAGAAGAAAGATAATATCTCATTGCTGTAGTAATTGATCCCGCTATGATGTCTTGAGGAATCCTGAAGTGATCAGTTCCTCTGAGAGCTTGAAATCAAGGGCTGCATGTAAGGTTTACTATGCTAAGGGTCAGAAAGGAGGGAAACACCCCAAACAAGTTGAAGAGCTGGAATTATTGCTTGCATCTGTCCCATCATGCTGTCTGGGGAAATATTTATATCTTTTAGCTTTTCCTCTGTTCCTCATTGCTAAGTCTTTTCTCCTCCCTAATATCAAAAAGGACCAGAAGTCAGGCCATGGAAATCATTTGCAGGCATCAGAAGAGGGCTGTTACGGATCTCAGAAAGTATTCATAGTGAGAAAACTGCCTTTAAGGGGACAAGTGGTTAAGGAGTACAAGGTTCTTGTCCAGTTGGAAAGCCATTTTTGTTGCAAGTTGTGGAGTGGTAATGTGCTTGGAAGAGAAAGTAGAATAATTAAAAAGTGGGACTGATGAGAGAGAGAGTTAATCTCTACCCCATCAGACTCCTAAGAATGGGTTTGAAGTCACACCTGGTTTTGTAGCTTTGCACTTCCAACTGTGAAATAATTATTTTTCCTTATCCCATCTTGAGGTTTGAGATCAATGCAGTACAGTTAGTTCAGCTTGCAACCAGCTTAACTTTAAAAATTCTGTTTCAAGACTGACAAATCTATCTGATAAAGTATAAAACATTAAGGGACGGATGTTAAAATGAGTTGACAGGCTGAAGCTGTTGGGGAAAAGCATTTGTAAAAACAATACTGCAGTATAGCTTGTGCTGTTCTTTGATTTGGTTTGAGGGAATTCAGAATGGCTTCTGGAAACAATTTTAAAGGTGGAGCTGTTAAGTGAAGTTCTTGCAATTTTCCAGGGTGGATTGTTGAGCTCTATAACCTTAGATATGGGGTTTTATTTCCAGCTCTTTGAGAGTGATGGGAGGAGCAGCTTCCCTTTTGACATTTATTTTAATTCATAAAGATTACAGGCATCTGCCAAAATACCATAAATGGTGGAGGAGGTGGAAATTGGGTCGTGAAGAAAGATTAACATTGAACAAAAATATTTGCCAGTAGTTTAAGATGAGAAAGGGAAAACTGCGTGCTGCAGAAGAACAGGCTGTCTTTGGGGGGTTTTGCACATTCTGAGTGAAAAACTGGTTAGATGGACGAGTCCAAAGAGTTGTCGTCAATGGATTTAAATCCAGTTGTCTGCCTGTCACAAGTGGTGGCCCTCAGGGCTCAGTACTGGGGCCACTCCTGTTTAACATCTTCATCAATGATTTGGATGAGGGGATGGAGTGCACCCTTGGTAAATATGCAGATGACACCAAGCTGGGTGGAAGTGTCGATCTGCTTGAGAGTAGGGAAGCTCTGCAAAGGGATCTAGATAGGCTGGATCGCTGGGCCAAGGCCAATTCCATGAGATTCTGTAAGGCCAAAGGCCGGGTCCTGCACTTGGGCCACAACAACCCCCAGCAGTGCTACAGGCTTGGGGAGGAGTGGCTGGAGAGCTGCCAGG
>WTSP01009304.1:79876-98221 GCA_025331215.1 Actenoides lindsayi | reverse complement strand
GGAATACTGTGTCCAGTTTTGGGCTCCCCAGTTTAAGAGAGACAGGGATCTACTGGAAAGAGTCCAACGGAGAGCTAAGAGGATGATTAAGGGACTTGAGCAACTCCCCTATGAAGAAAGACTGAGGGAACTGGGGCTGTTTAGTCTTGAGATTAGAAGACTCAGAGAGGACCTTATTAATGTCGATAGATATCTGAAGGGTAGGTGTCAAAGGGAAGGGACCAATCTCTTTTCTGTAGTGCCCAGCAACAGGACAAAGAATGATGGGTATAAACTTGAGCATAGAAGGTTCCACCTCAACATGAGGAGGAACTTCTTTACCATGAGGGTGACAGAGCACTGGAACAGGCTGCCCAGAGAGGCTGTGGAGTCACCTTTTCTAGAGACTTTCAAACCCCATTTGGGTGCATTCCTGCGTGATATGACCTAGGTGACCCTGCTTTGGCAGGGGGGTCAGACTTGATCTCTAGATGTCCCTTCCAACACCTAACATTCTATGATTCTGTGTGTCCTGGCCAGTAGGGGATGGACCACCACTGTATTTATTTTAGACTAAGAAAATATTTTAAAAGCCATAAGCGTTCTCCCACAAATGCTGCTCATTTATCTGTAACATTGTTGTGGGATCACCCAATTCTACAGATCAAGATGGAAAAAATTCCACACATTTTGTCTTTCAGCTTTCTCAAAGCATATGGAGAGAAGCTGTGGAAAGACCCAGCCCACCAAATGAGAAGTCAAAAGGGAAAGTAGAAAAATCATATTTAGTTCTCCAAAAGAAAGTAGTGAGAAGCTTTCTTCACAGAATATTTAAAAATAGAATTGAAGCTTTACAAATACGAAAATATATTGCTTTAATTCACTCCATGTGCTGCTTCTGTAGCTGTTCATGGCGGTTTGTAAGTTGGTTTCCCCTATCCAAGGGGAAAATGTGTTTCGATTATGGACTAGAAGCTTGTCTAAACTAAAGCTGAGGTTTTGGCATGAAGATTCATGGAGTCTGCCTTTTGTTCAGAAGCAGTCACTTCATACTGTAACACCTGATAACAGCAGTTGCCTCTACTGCACCTTTCATGCCCCAGCTGAAGGGGAGGGAAGGGGGAAAACGATGGTCTGCAGTGAATAGCAGCCAGCTATGTAACACCTCTTCTGGAAGGGATGAAGCCTGAACTAGTTCTGCACTTCACAGGCTCCTTCAGACTGATTTTTGTAACCTGCAGGGTGGAGTGTGCAATTTAAGAGAGGTGGAGCTGCTCCACTGGCTGGTGACAGCTGTGGGATTGATGGGCTGTCACTGGAGAGCAGTGAAACATCCATCTTTTAAGAAGGGAAGCCTGGGGGTATCAGAGTAGGGAAAGAAGGATGAGAGTTAAATGTGAGATGCTGTCAGCAAAAGGCACCTACAGATTTAACAAGGATTTGGTTTCTGTTTCCCAGAACAGTCATTCACCTGCAGAAGAAAGCATCCTCACAACATCTAAGTGCGATGCACTTGTCTTACATGTCACACATTGTTCCACACTGTCCTTGGCACAGTCCCAGGTTTGATGTTGTCCAGACCTATGTACCAGAAAGCACTTCCCAAACTCACAGTGTACTAAATAGTAGCCTATCTAGATGCAGATTTACAGACAGAACTGCTGCTGTTTTCAAGGTTCACATGTGCTTTTCTCTTCCTCTCCACCTTCGAGTTTTGTCTTCTACACTCTTCCCATGAGCACTGCCTTGCAACCCATCAAGAAGATTACACTGAGGACTAACTACACAAGTGGGAATGCCACCTTTATATCCTTCCTCTGCCTCCTAGGGCCATCTGGGGATGTGTTCAGCCTCTGAGCTAATTAAATATGCTCATCTGAAATAACCCTGCAGCCATTTATTACTGTTGGGTGTATTCCTTCTTTGGGATGCAGGAGTGTGTCTGGAACTCACATAATTCCCCATCTGTGGAGGAATGCAATGATGTTTCTTTTAGAAAAGTTTTATCACCTCTTTCCACTGGGAGACGTGACAAAGAGTCCTTGCGGGCAATGGTCACATGGCAACATGCTGATGAGAGATACCAGTGCATAACTAGGCACCAGTTCAACTCGCATGAGAATGCAGATAAGATGAAATCATTTTGTTACGTTATATTATTTTAAAATTTGATTATGCTCATGAAAATAAGGTGACCATGCAGGATGCTTTTTTTTAAGTAGTCTGCTTGAAACAAAAGCTTCTCTGCTCTATACTTCCATAGCAGTGGCTTCTCTTTTATTCTGGAAATGTTTAGTATTTTCTTGTTGGCAGTAACGTCTCTGTATTGGAATAAAGTGCATCTTCCAGCATTATCAGAGTGGTCACTCACCCTAGAATTCTCTGAATTCATTTTCTACATGCTATAGAACAGCTGTCTGGAGGGTATGAAAAATTATCTGGCAGAGTGACCTCTCCTCCAGCAGTATGGTTCTGAATGCCACTGCCATTCCCCAGCAGTGACTGATGCTGTGGTGTGGAAAGGCGAAAGCAAGAGTCGCTTCTTCAGCTCAGCTAACAAAACTAACACGTTTTTGTTTTCATGTGGATCTAAGGACATCTCTGTGACTATGGACCTGCCTAGAAAATGTTAAAAAAAAAAAAGTTTTGAACTTAGCAATTGTTTAACGTCTTGAATTCTCTCAAGGACAAAGGTCTGACAAAGGGGGCTGGGTCAAAGAAAAGCTTGCTGTGTCCCCAAGGAAGCTACCTCATGTTGTATGAGCAACTGAAGAATTTTGGTTTTATGAGTAATAATCCAGAGACTCTGCCCAGAGCTAAAACCATTTAAGTGAATACACACAAAGATGTTTCCAGATTTTGAAATGCTCTGCTAAAGATGATTGTTACTGGTTTTAATTATTAGATTTTAGCCTTTACTAAGACCCACTGTTGAATAATGATAGTTTAAATTATAGTGATTACTTAAACTCTCAACAACCTGAACTCTGTTGAAGCAGCTTGACGTATTTAATATTGTACTCACACGTGGTAATCGTAAAAATAATCTATAGCACAAAAGGTGATGCTGATAGCATGCACCGAACCGTGAAGGGCTGATGTGCTTAGCTGAGCTATAGGACAACTCTCATCCAGAAAGTACTAGGAAACAGACTAGGAAAGAATGAAAATATCTGAGTATGTGTAGCAGAGACTGGGTAAACTCAGCTGGCCTTGGAGAAGGATAGAGAGACTTCCAGCTCCCTGCACACTTATCTTGAAAGGAAGGCATCGGCTTCAGAATTGCATTGCTCACTATAGTGTTTCTCAAAGATTGAAAGGCATTGAATGTAGAAGTAAGGTCGATGGCCTTCACAGAAACTTTGCTATTGGGTGGAAGATCTGACTTGAGTTTTCATGGCAACCTGTGACATCTTTAGGGACTGGCAATCAAGGATCAAGCAAGATGGTTTTCGTGGTTTTTGGAGTGCTTTTACCTAACAGTTTCTTGGAAGAACGTCTCAGGGTGACACAAGAAGCAGGGTTTGAGGCAATATTATCTTCCTTCCTGTTTAAGCCCCCTGTTTGTGAGGAAGTTTGGTTTGTCTCTGAAAGACAGGAAGCAACACCTGCAAGGCAGCAAATGACAATAATGTCACAGAAAAGGAATGTGTCACAGATGGCTGGGGAGAAGGTTGTAATCATGTTTGTTGGAGTGTAAATGGCTTAACATAAATACGGTCATGCATTTCAATGCACTTCTCAAATGGGTATGTGCCACAAGAACATCTGAACTGACAAACCTGACAGACCAGTCAGCCTGATCACTGCTCAGGGATTTTCTCAGCTAGAGGTGATGATCTTAGATATGGCGATACTGAACAGAATCTTTCTCATGAATGTATTTAGTCACTCTTTGCATCTAGGTTAACTCCTGGAGTTCATAACATCCTTTGACAAGGAGTTCCACAGTTCAGTTATGCCTTACTGAAAGCACTATCTTTCTTTTTTCTTTTTTTTTTTTTGTCACCTTTGTTTCTTTGCTTTTGTATTCAAGTCATTCCTTATCCTCTCTCTTACTATTTTTAGGTGTCTGATGCCCATCTCAAACTTTCAGAGTTCTGTTTTATGATTCTGGGGATAGATTTGGGATGGGGGGGACTAGAACATGATGCAATGTTCAAAAAATACATGCACCATAAATGTATACAGTTGTATAATGACAATCTGCTTTGGTTTCTGTTTCTTTCCTAAGTGATCATACCATTCTACTTACTTTTGGGCCACTGATGAACAATGACCTGACATTTTCACAGTTCTCTTGCAATGTTAAGCCCTTGCTTCAAAAAGGTGATTGCCATCTCAAAATTGATCACAGTGTATGTGGTGTTCCCCATGGCTGGTGCTTTACCTACACTGTGCCCCCTCTGCTCCAGCACAGATTCCTAAGGGACTTTTTTGGTGGCCTTCTTCTACTACAAATCCCGTTTTTTAATATCTTTCACATATTATGTGATCATTTGGGGACCATTATCCCATGGCAGTTAGTTTAGTTTCTTTAAGAATCTTACCTGAAGATCTTGTTAAATACCTTTGTATTTATAGAGAAGGAAGGCTTGTGATTCCCACAGAGAATGCCATGCCACAGCTGGAGAAGAACTGACTGCTATCAAGTAGTTCTTTAGAATAATTTAAGGGTAACTGTGATGAATATCAAGTTGCAGTCACTATGGAAAATTGCACATAAGCACAAGTTGCTAAATCTAAGTTTATTTTCTATTAACAGAATATCAACCATCAAAAAGAAAGTTTTGTTAGTTTGGCACTTGATCAGCCAAGGAAAATTAAATTTGCTGTTGAAATTCGTAGGATAGTCCTTCTTATGTCCTTAAATGAGGAGAGGGGTTGGCTCATCTCTGAATCTTAACTGCTAAGCTACTTTAACTGCTCAGGAGTGTAGAGTTTACATGGCTATAATCTCAATTTTATGCTTATTCTGTGCATTCAGAATGGGCTCTGCATTTTAAGATCTTAAACTTGGAGAAGTCTCATTCCTCACCAATCTGATTACTCTAATAAAAAAAAAAAAAAAGTTGAATCATGAACAGGATGATCAGAGGGTAAAGCTCGACCTGCTGATAAACCATATGGTATTGTATATTATGATGTCACTCCCTTCCCCCTACATAGGGAGTATCTGTTAAACACTCATTTCTTAATCCTAAATGAACCCAGGTGGCATTGTGAGTGACCCAAGTGTCCTCCTTGTTCTTCTCTGCTGATGCATGTTAAGATCAGCTAGATGTTTATGTGGTGTGAAATGTGTGGCTGGAATAAAACTGCAAGACAGACTACCAGCCACAGACATTGACCCCATGGGGGAAAAGTAAAATATATTAAATGAGATTAAAATGAGTAATTATTCCCCAATATGTTACTGACTTGTTCTAATGCCAGTGTTATCAATAGAGACTTTTGTGCAATTTTGTTAAAAATAAGCAGGTAAATAAGTATTGTTATCTAACATCAGAACAGGATATTGCAATAAACCTCTGCATGCTCAGTAATTTAGGACACTGAATCTTCTGGCTTGGCTAGGTAAATTACATGAAGGCCATCTCCTTGTCTAATAAAGGGAAATCATGTAAGTCTTGTCAGTTATGGTACAATTCAGCCAAATTAGAAATGCTTGAAACATATTCAGACTGCTGTACAGTCTAAAGAAGAGTCCTGTTTACATTAAGTTACCTACAAGTAGTAATACTGATGAAAGAGTAAACAAAAACAAAACAAAATCAACCAACCAACTAAATGAATAAATAAAAAAAAAGGTAAAAATAATGCAGCAGTGGGACACATAACTTTCCA
This sequence comes from Actenoides lindsayi, assembly GCA_025331215.1. NCBI lineage: Eukaryota > Metazoa > Chordata > Aves > Coraciiformes > Alcedinidae > Actenoides > Actenoides lindsayi. The sequence goes on along the minus strand of WTSP01009304.1, from coordinate 92,395 downwards.
ACATGCCTTAGCAATCCATAACAATATGGGAAACATTGTGTTCAGGTAATTTACAGTTTCTCAATATAAATCAATTTGGCAAAATTAAGTGCTGGTGACATGAAGGCAATAGGAGTATTTTATCATCCTAGCGCTGCTGGTTCGTTCTGAAGCAAGGCACTACAGCAAAAAGGCTATTTTCAGTGAATTCTGATGAAGTTGAGAATGACTTAGCAATCACCGAGATTTTCTTTATTATTGAATAAAAAAAAGATAAAAAGCTGTATTTAAGATAACTAAATTTTCATTGATTGGAGTGTCTTATTCTACTGCTAAATGGACTGTGTTTACAGAGAGTGGAGACTTATCTTCTTGTAACTTAGTTACAGTCAGGAAGACCTTAATGGCTTCATTACATGTGAGACAGGACAGCACTGTGCAAAGCTTAAGTCCAGGAGAAGAAGGAGGGTCTCTTTGTCATGAGAAAATTGTAAATATGGTTTAGAAGATAGGAATCTCTTGGCAATTTTATCAAGCTCTCAGTAATAAACAGTAATAAATAAATCAAACACAACTATAAAACATGAGCGGTGAGTGGTAGAACACTTCTGAAAACCATGATGGATTTATATTTTGATTGTGCTTTCCTAATACTTTATAACTGTTGAAGTTAATTTTATAATCCAGTATCAGTATGCCACTGTCAAGATAAGGAAAACTCTTCAATCCACTCATGATGGATTGAGATGTTCTCAGACATCAGCAGATGGTTTGATGCCAAAAATTCCTGACCACCAAAACTATGAAAAAATTTACTTGCAATGGCATCTGGCAACAAATGAAACTTTAACCCAATTCAGCAATAGAATAGATGCTTTCTACAGGGCTGACAATCTAGTATCCATAGGATAAAAAAGCCCTTTATGAACCACATTGTCTTATTTTTCATTAGCTGTTGAACGAGTATTTCCATTACGATGTTCTAATAGAGCACCTGATTTGCTGAAAAAAGATTTCCTTGTGTATCTTCAGAGGAGGTCTAAATCAGCAAAGATCTCAGTATGATAAAAATAAGAATAAACACTTGCATATCATCAGTTCTTTGGGATTTCAGTGCTTTAGGAAGTGAGCTGAAGAGAACAAATTGTTGCAAACTAATCTGCAGCTTCTAAACACAGGTCTTGCATCTCTTCATGATTCATGATCCTGTGATCTTATGAAACAAGTGAGTTAGTCTTGGTTAGACAACAGGGATGACAGCTGATTCAATTCATTTTTATAGCAGAAGGAGAGCAATGAACCTGTCCAGAAACTTCAGGAAAAATAACTCTCTTGTAAAGTTTAGTGGCACTTGAGTCATGTGTTGGTAACTGGCTTAAAGACAGTAGGTCAACTGAATTTCAGGAGAAAGTGCAAGTCATTGAGAACAGTTTGGGGGTTTTTTTCCCCTGAAAACATTCATGATAACATTTGTATGCACCCGTGGGATCACAAAATGTGCTTTTTATTATTTCTTGAGGAAAATATTGTTGCTGTAACTCTAGACAATAGCCTTGAAACTTTTTTTGAGAAAATATTTCAATGTTAAGTTCTGATTCATGACATGAGAGGAAGATATCATGCCTTTCATGTTTGTTCTGTTCTTTGAGAAGGTAATTCCAAGGCCCTCACTGAAAGCATCTGTAAAATAACATGTTTTTTTGGTCCATCCACAGTTAGCCCTGAACATTGACTGCCATTGCCTATGTTGCTTGAGAGAAGTCTGGAGGCAGAACACACAGAATTAATACAGAAACATTCTGGTAGGCTTAATGGACCCATTATAAATGAAAAATATAAAATACATTTTCTTGCTAATTAATGCACTTTGGAGTTAGACAGAATTTTTTTCTTGGTTATCTGGTTGCTTTTAATGCTATCAAATTGTAAATGCTTTAATACATCAAATGCACGTGATTTACAGAAACGTTTGGTATAAAAACAAATGCCCATCTTAGTTTGAAAATAATGAACTAAAATCAGCCAGTAAAATTGATTTTACCCTGACTTTTGCAGAGAAGTCATTCTGATGATGATACTGTGGTTCTTAATAGAGCAATTTTCATCAATGCACTAGGTCCCAGTCAGAGTACTGAGGATTATGCATTAGAAATGAAGTAAAATGTCAAGATTCAAGATCCTGTTTGTTTATAAACTAAGGCAGAAGCATCAAAGCCTGAAGTCAAAGAAAATCTGTGCGTATATATATAAAAAAACATCTTAAACAGCTGACGGTACCACAGATGCGTAGAATGTAGTTGGAGTATGTATGCTGTGTAATCTAATGAACAATCTTGCTGTTACTGATGAAGATCTTGTCAAGACTGAAGAATTTATTCTTTCTCACTGTGGCCATACCAGTAACAGCACAACCGTTAAAACCACCAGATTAGTTCTATTTTCCCGTAAAATGTAAAACAGTAGAAAACATTCCACCCACTCATCCCACATTGAAACAGCGTATTCACTGAGCAGCCCTAAAAGTTAGCTGCTGGCATGAAATGATCTTCAGTGTGATCGTTAGCAAATTCAGAGGCACGTGGAAAAGGAAAGGTAGAGAGAGATTTCCAGCCTGCGCAGGAAAGTGTCCCAAAACAAGAGTGATTGGAAGCTGCTTGCATCCAAAGACTAAACAGCCATACACATATTCAGAGGCTGCCCCACAGCATTGTGCTGTCTCGCAGTGATAAAGTATACAACCCAATGTGCAGCTGGTAGGTATGCAGAGAAAGTGTGGGAAATTAAAAAGAGGAGTAAACATACCTACTTGGCATGCAAGAGATGAGTGCAGATTTTGTAGGACCTATATAAAAACTGAGTGAAATCCATTTTTCTCTCAACTATGCAACAGAAGGTACCATCTGCAGAAGTCTGAGAGTCATATAGCATATGGTGATATTTTTTTTCTTCTTGTCTTTAAATGGTAGGAAAAGTCTGCTTAACGTGGCTCCCCTCCCTTACTAGTTTCTTTTGGTCACTTTTTCATGGCAGATTTCTGACAACACAGCTATCCTAACGAATCCAACTTGCTCATCATGATTGGTGTGCAGAAGACCCTGGCGCAAGGGCTTTCTCAGACCTTCCACTGGCAGCTCTGACCCCGTGGCATGCCCTTGCACTGTAGGTACATCTGCAATAGCAAAACTGCACCTTCTCTGCTACAGTTCACTTGTGTTCATGCAGTGTTCCGGTTGATGAACTATAAAATAGAGATTTATGCATGACTTAGAGCTACATTCAAATTAAGGCCACTTTAGTAGTATGAGAAAAGAAGGTCTGTATGGGTAGATAGCTTTAGTTGTTATGTGTGAGATTCCTGCAGGTGACCCAGAGTGTGCAGTTTCTTCTAATAGCTGCAGTCTAATTCTGATCTGTACAAGCTTTATGTCATGTGAGGCCCTGCCCCTGTGGTTTAGAGATATCTGTACTACCATTTCCTTCTTGACTGATGATTTACTTCAGCTTCTCATTGTAGGCATATAGCGTGGTGCACTGCTAACTGGAGGTTGCTTTAAGAAAGCTAGATTTTTGTCAAAGATTGCCTCTATAAGCAATTTCTCCAGTAGCCTGATACGCCGTATCCCATTAAAGATTACAAAATGGAGTCTGGAAGCAGGACAAGGGATTTTTAAAAGAAGTTTAGATTTATCTCTTGGTTTGAGAAATGTACAAGTGAAAAAAAAATTCCTTCAATAATTACGTTGCTGAAAGAAATCGAGCTCAGAGATAACAGAAAGGCCAGTGTAGTAATTGTTTGTAGTAATAAGTGGCTGATAAAGTGGGGAATTTGAATTGCTTAATGAACTGATTTAAAGGTAGATAAGTTGTGTCCTTTGACAATGGCTGTGTATGTTCTACCAGACACCCTGTTTGAGACAGGTTCTTAATTCTCCTCTTTTCATCTTTCTTCCACCACTTACACAAAGATGAGGCAATAATATTCCTCCAGTGATGGAAAGGCATAAAATGTCTGTGCAAATCTATACATTTTGAAAAAACTTTAAGCATCTTAAATTTGGGTAGATGTTTTCACTCAGGACCATCATGCTACAGCTTCAGCAGAAAACACATTTGAAGGTCTTCCAGTTAGACTATAACACATAGATGCTAGCTCGTGCCTTCTGACTTTCTCACATTGGAACTGGTGTGAAGCATGTGAGCATAACCTCCATAAAGCAGAGCTCCAACAGAGAAATATTGTGGGTGCAGCCCCTTTTCCTCTCCTGTGCTTTTGGTGGCTTTCATTCTTCACTGGACTCTCATTCCCATGGTGGTACTTTAGCACTGTGAGGTACGTGCTGGCCTATTCCTGCAAAACTCTCCAACAGAAGATCCAATACCAGAAAATCCTGCTTTTATCTTTCACTTTCACTTAACTCATCTCCTTCCTCTCTCCCCATCTTCCTCCTCCTCCCTTCCCCAAGCACTCATTTCCTTTGATATCAGAGAACAGCAGTGACAGTTAAGCAGGCAAATATGCTATCAGACAAGCTTCTGCCATTACAAGAAACTCTATAAACCTCCTGAGAGAAGAACAGATTGTGTGTGAAGGGCTGGCTACAGCTTCTGTGCAGGATCCTCTTGAACTTTGTCCTCAAAATGAGGTGGCAGCTGTCACATTCTAAAGCAGTGGAGCAGGTCTGCTGCAGAAATATCAAGGTTATTAAAGATTAAATGCTTTAAAGCTAGGGTGCTAAGGCCTTCTGTGGATTTTTCAAGAGACTGCATGGCTTTCAAGAGTGCTGGTGGTGCTTGAATTCAGCATTTTTGTCAAAGCTGAGGCAGGTGGGCTCCACAGCATAGTTTGCAATGCTGCTTTGTGTGCCCAGATTCATGCCCAGACATCTTGTGTGTTTGGATGAGAACAAGTGTTCACGGTCCTTTTGTATGCCCAGGCAGGGAGGAAGCCAGAGTGTACTCCAATCTTGATGTCTGAGGGACCAGATTGTACAGGACACCACAGATTGCCCCAGCCTCACCACTGGGACACAGCCTGAGACCTGCACTACAGAAGTGGCATGCACACTGTGCCAGGGTGAGAAGTTGGGTGCAGATTGCTCTTAAAAAGTCAGGCTCCCTTCATTCCTCGTTTTGTATAAATATTTTGTCTTGCAGGGCCAGGGTCTGACAGGGCAGGGGCACTTGGAGGAGTTTAACTTCTGCTCCCTTTGTTTTCCTACAGATCTCAAAAAGAATGAAAGGTGTGTTCTAATCAGGTCACAAAGCTGCATGTATTAGAGCTTGGTGCATTTGACTGGGGTCATTTGAAATCTGGATAGTAGCTGGGGGAATGCTGTTCATTCTGATGTCCTCTAACCCTGATTTTCTAGTGAGTAGAGAAGCTCTGTCCAAGCCACCTGAAACAATTAGGTTGCTTTTCTTGTGCATCAGCTCCGGGTATGCAATTCTAATCAGAGACTCAATGAAGCAGACCTATATTAGACTTTAAATGGTAGCTTGAGCAACAATAGTACCAGGAGCTAAATGAAATTTAAAAATATCCCAAATGAAAAAATGGTACAGTTAAAAGCCTCAGAATTATGGAAGACAATTGGAAAGGTTTTAAACAGAACTTTGTTGCTGCAAGGAGTGGAGCCAGAAAAAGGAAGGCTATCAGAAAACCCCTTTATTTTCTCATAGTACCTGGGTTTGAAGCAATAGAGATATTAAATAGTGTTCTGTTAAACAGTAAAATTCAGTTATGAAACCACATAACAGAAGTTTGAAAGGTATTACATTTGTGCAAAGATGGAAAGTCTGAGAGATCCTAAGATAGATTGCAAATGGTTTAAAGAGGCAAACCATCTTTTCACCTACATCTTAGTGTCTCCTGATGTCTTTCATGAAAAATCAGGCAGTAACAAAATTTCGAGGCCAAGAAAAAGACAGCCCCTAGAGAACAAAATTAATGGTTAGAAAGAGAAGAATTTGTCACACAGAAGTTTGGCAGCCCATACAACAGCTTACTGACAATATACTCGAGATGCTGATTTTATGTGGTTTGAGAGAGGGACCTAGACAGGTTCAAACACACAGCTACGGAACGCTGGAGCAGAAACTGCTCTGTTAGCCTCTTTATCTGTACAATCGGTAGTCATAAAGTTGAAGTCTTACTGCTAAGAAAAGGTTGGGTATTCCTGTTCTAGAAAATTCAAAATGCTATAAGAAAGGATATGAAAGAGAATATAAAAGGCAGAGTCCAGACAAAAAAACCCTCCATATACAAAGCTATTTATGTTGTGAAAAACAAAATAAGTGAAGACAATCCCTTGCACTTAGAACAACCATGGTTCTTACAAATTCCATGGTTTGGCAGGAGTTTAATTTTGGCAAAGGGTACTCAGTATAAACAAAACATGCAAGAAGTGCTATTATCTCGCTGGGACTCAGTGGGCAGTGCTGCAGTGGGAGATTAGTGGGCTATCAGACTGAAGTATTTTTAGTTAAAGGCAGGCACACAAGCCAGCAAAATGGGGCATTTGAAAGCAACCATAGGACCAAAAAAATTGTATTTATACCAGTGAGCATACTCTTTTTAATAGAATGTGGGGTATATAACAAAAGAGGAGAGAGGTGTATTTTGTAGTATCGTGAAAAAATATCTAACGAAGATATTCAGGCATTGGTCCTTCAAGCAGTATCATCTTCTGGGAAAAAGAAATAACTGAGGGAAAATACGAAGTTGTATTAAAGCGATGCAAGAGCTCCACTGAAGAAACGTCTTTCCCCTCTCTCATCAAAAAGGTCTTCTCTTAAGCCAGAGGCTTCAGGAGGAGCTGGGTAGACCTGCTGCTCTGTGAGCTGTGCAAAAAACAGGAGTGTGAACAGAATGGGTGCTATCAGAACCTCACTGAGTGCTTGTGTCAGGCTTTGGAGCAGTCACTGTCAGCCTCCTGCTGCACGTGAAGCCTCCGATGCTATTTTCAAGTACATTCCCTCCCATACTTGTGAGAAACACAGGTTCGTTTGTTTATCGCAAGCCAGAAGTGTGAAAGTGCTTGTAAATAGCACTCTGCCATCTCACCCACACAGGGCTCTCCCTTCTCTGGGCAAGGACCTCACTAGTGTTGCCTCCTTCCCTATAGCTGCTATATTGCCATCACCTACTGCTTTGGCACTGCTCCCCACGTGGGCCCATCCTCAAACAGCCCTCGTAGTTGGTGCAGGTACAAACACTAGAAGGGCTTCAGCAGAGACTCCTGTCAACTTCCAAAGTGTTCAGCATTGTCTGCCTTGGTCTCAATGAACAAAACCGTAAACTCTCCACGCTGCAATATAGCTGAAGTTCTTCAGCAGTACACTCTGTGTTAACAGAATGGCCAAAGTCATTGTCAATTTGTCTTTACGCACAAATGAGGAGGGAAGACAAGTCTTGCTGGGTTGCTGTACTAAGTAGCTTTCTGCCCAAATTACCTGCCCAAATCAGCAACCTGACTGTGCAAAGCTGTCTAATGGGCAGGGCTTTAGAAACGATAATAAAGAGGCTCCAGTTCTGAGGTAGCAAGCAACAAATCCATTTGTTTGCACCTCTTGAGATGAACATGAACATTGGAGATCAGTGGTGTGCACGTCACAGATGCCAAAAACCCTGAACGTCGGTGTGTTCAGATAAGGAAGTCATCATTAATCATAATCCACATGAGTAAGAAAGAGTCATATATTTTTGTCTGAGGCGTAAGCACTAGCTGAAACCAAACACAAAGTGTTCCATGACCTACCTATCCATGATCAGGAATCAAAGTTACTCTTTATGATACTCATATTATTTGAATACCAAGCTGGATGTCTGCTGGCATAAATTAATGGTTTTCCCACAGGTAGTGAAATTAATCTTAGCAACAGTATACACTACAAATGTTAGTCCCTGGATACTTTTCCTCTTTGGTGACTTTTGTTGTCCAGTTAGTTCAGAGATAAATGTTCAGTGACTTCTTGTTCAGTAATTTATTTAGTCTTTCTGAAGCTACTCAAAAATTAACAATGAATTTGCTGGGGAGGGAATTTGAAGGAATTCGTTTCTTCAATTTTCACCCAGCATCATCCAAGAAATGAAAATCCCTTTTCCACATGAGGAGACCTAAGCCTGCTTTTCCTACATGCCAGACCCACAAGGAAATCCTGGCTGCAAGGGAAAGGCTCTATAAGATTGGCACACAAAAAATTTTTACAAATTTCCTGTTGTAGATTTTCTGCTTTGAATAGGACAATTGAAATATGAATTGAGCCAAAGACTGAGAACTAGGCACTCATCTGGGAAGTGAAATACTTGTGTTGTAGTCGTAAACGCTTAAATGTTTAATTCAAAGTGAGCAGTGCTAATAATGATAAAACAGTTACTCCACCATCTTCTCTAAGCAGACAGCTGAAGCATTGTCTTAAAAAAAAAAGGGGGGGGGGGGGGCAACTTTTGGTTAAAAATTTAAAACTACTGCATCTCACATTTTTTGGCAAGCTGCTGCTTTACATGTGTTTAGTAAGGTTCATAGGCACTCAATTCCTTTGCTTTATTTTTGGTTAAAGAGGCCTGAAACAAGGGAAAAAATATTTTGGTTTGGATTGAACATTGAAATTTTTTTTTTAACTGGAAAAAAATTGATTTGGATCAGACTAAGGAAGTACTTTTGTGTGCTGAAACAGCTGGGGGAAATTGTTCATCCAACCCTAATGCCAACTCATCGCAAGGAAAGAAAGAGAGAACAGGATTTATCCATATTCAATGATCTAAAGCCTCTTTGACTGTGCAAGTGGTGGCTTGGCATGATGCACGGCATCAAATATATTTTAGGAGCCAGGCCTGTTCCAATGGCCTGTCGTTTGTGTAGCAAAAGTTCATTAAAGTGGGGACAGAGATTACAGAGACAAATCTCACTGGTACTTATATTTGGATTTTATTTACTGTTGTAATTGCATCCTCACGCCCCATACTGTGTGAACCAGCTCATATCCAGAAGAGGCAGAGCTGTGCAGAGGAGATTGCAGTGAAAAAGCTGGGCTCTTTAGTGCTGGGGCAGCTTTCTGTGGATGTGATGGTGTTGCTCCTGGATCCTAACTAGCTTGTCTGCACAGTGTGATATTGGGCTGGGCAAACTTGCCCTGCCCTGGCAGCAGTTCAGGGCTCCCTGCATCTCCCTCTGATGCAGATACCCAAACACTCACAGGAAGTCAGCAAGCCAAATGAATGCTTTCTGCAGACCAGAACTCCACATTTCACAGATCTGCTAACACTAAATGAAGGCTTGGCTCAGTCTTTGGCTATGAAGTATTTCCCAAAAGTCATTTTAGTCTGGTTTTTTTGTGTGTGTCTGGGGTGTGGTTTTTTGTTTGTTTGTTTGTTTGTTTTATTTTGGGGGGGGGGGGTTTGTTGGGTTTTTTTTCCTTGTTTTTTGTTGGTTTTTCTTTTTAAATAAATGGGTTACCAAAAGGGTTATCTGAGGAGAGTCTTTCTGAGAGAAGCATGGTGCAGTGGATGTGATCTAAAAATGTATCTTTGGCCCCAACACCAAAGACGGAAGCGTTTGTCTGTTTAGACAAGTCCTTGTCAGTTCTGTCTCTCAAAGGTACCTGGGAATTATTCTAAATGCTTCCTAGTGCAAGTTGCAGAGCAGCTCATTACGTTTACACAGTCAGGCAGCTGATGTTTAAAAATCACTTATAATCTGTCTTCATTGCTGTATCTCAGAAGAAATATATTCTATTTTATTTAAACAGAAATACTTCTGACTACTTTGCTTGCAAAAAATGCCTGTATTGTAGTGGAAGGGTTTTTTAGTCGCCTTTTTCCATTTTCAAAATGAAATAAAAAAGAATTAATTGAACAGCTGCTACTCTGAATTCAAGGAAAACTAACCCATAGAATTTGTTCTGACATAGCTTCAAAACAGGCTGGAAGCCAGCAAGGGAACATAGGGAAGCTAAAAGCAATATAATCTTACTTTATGCAGTTGTCTTATTGCTGCACTACTGCAGTACAGTCTACTAGTTAGGGCCTGAATGTGCCAAAATTTTACCTTGCTCCTAAAGCTGTGAGCAGCTTTGATACATCTTAGACAAGGAACAATGAACCAGAGCCTCACCATCTTAAGAGGCTTCAGTATCCTTAGTATCTCATGAGCTGGGAAAATGAATTAAGAATAAGTTACACGCTCAAATCTCACAGCTTGTCCCGATAAAGCCAACACTTTTAACAAATTCCTGACAACTTTTAAAAGAACAGAAAACCAGAGAATAACCAGGTCAAGGAGAATGATAGGATAGCAGGTTTATTTAGACTACAAGTTTCATCAGCCATATTTGGTCCAAGCCAGGCAGAAGTTGCTTTAGACATCTCAGAGATAAAAAAAAAAAAACACGTCATTGCCTACCTTGAAGAGAACAGCACTTAAGCATCAAACTTGCCTACTCTTGGAGAAAGCCTGGAAGACCAGGCCAGTGGTCTGACTACCATAATTCATCCGTGCTGAGTCTGAGCAGAATGTTACAGGAAAGGCCAAGGGTCTGACTTGCTTGTACCCGCACTTGCTAGAAATCCAATACTCAAACACAGAATTGCTTCTTTAGTGTACTGGTACATGAAAAACTTGCATCTAGAAATGCAGCTGAGAGAATGACATCTCACTGCAGCTCTATTCCAAGGCCCATGCTTTAAGTCTATTCCTCCGTTCAAAGTGATGCCTACTGGCAAACTCGGGGCTGTTTTTTCAGAGGAATCACTGAAGATGCCAACAAAAAAAAATTAGAGGCGCAGAAGTCCCCTCTTTAGACATAACCAATCAGAAAATGCCATCTCTGTACCATGCCTGTGGGCTGACTCTGGGGTTTTTTTGAGTGGCAGGACAGTTTAAATGAAAGCAAAATTCAAGTGCTCTGCTGTGGCTCTCCAATTATTAAGGCAGGGGAACATGTATTCTGGAGCACCTTTTGGCTGCAGCTGGTGTCAGAAAAAGCCAACAATAAGCTGCTAAATCCTTTTCCAAAGTTACCACAGGGAAATAGGAGAGTCTCAGGTATAACCCATCTTCTGTTTCATTAAGGAGCTTAGTCTTGAATTTTACTGCATTGCACTGCAGGTAGCCAAGCCTCTAGCATGGGAAATGTGAACAACAAAATTAGTTTTGTTTTCAAAGAAGAGGAAGATGAAGGAAACAAAATGAAGATTTCTTAAGTTTTGTATGACTGTAGTCATACCTTGCTTACAGTGTATCATGAGAGTCAATTAAATGCTGCAGGTTTTTTGGATGCACTCCTGATTCTCAGTCATTCTCTCTTTGGGGTTTTAACTGTGGTTTAACTGCTGTAGCTTTATCTAAAGCTAAGCAGCTTGCACCAGTTTCAGGTTGCTGCTGCTTATTAAAAATTGAACTATACCTTTTCTCTGTTCTTAAGGGATATAGCTGAGTTTCTGAGCATCTCTGAAATGAAGTTTGTAAGTAGAAATACACATGATATTTAGTAGACTACACAAGTAAGACTAGCATTGGAGGCTGCTTTTGCAAAGCTAGAATGATTTTAACTGCGAGCAGTGCTAGTTTTTCACCATTTTGTCAGCAGGAAAAAACGGACTAAAAAAGAAGTATTCTAGTTTGTAGTGTTCTCATTTATAGAAACGAAATGAAGTACTTGCCAGTAAGCTGCAACTCAGGCAAGTCCAGGTCAGGCAGACACAGCCAATGCTACTGCTTATTAAGCTAATCAAAATCGTGTCACTTGCACCCCCACTTGTGATTTGCCCATTGCCTTCTCACAAAACAAAATTAAGCTCTTCACAGACTGTTTTTTAAATTGTAGTTCATGGTGAAATGAAGACCACATATGAGTCTCTAGGTGCTAGCACAGTACAGGTAATTATTTAAGGAAATGAATTTCCTCATCACTGGCAGTTTTCCTACAGCTCTTGCTCTTCTCCTGTAATGGTAATCATGAACAAAACGCATAGAAAAAATGTTTATTGAGGATCAGGATAGCAAGTCAAGACCAATAGCCTAATTTATAATAACTTGCTAAAATGCAAGCTTTTACATGAAAAAAAAAAATAAAAATTCTCCCTATTGCCAGGAATACAAGAAACACCTTTTCACATTTGAGGTGTGGATATCCGTGAATCAGCTAAGTTGCCTCAAAACACAATCACCTAGTTAAGCTATTGAGCTGCCTTCACATTGCGGCACGTGGATAGTATTTATGCGTTTTGTTTTACAAGATTTAAACGTACAGGTCATAATCTCCACCAAAAAGTATCAAAAGTGTAGAAAAGATGTTTTGATTTAATTGAGATCATTGCCAAGTGAATATGTACCTAACAGATACAGAGCTTTTTCCTGTCTGCATGCTGATAACTGGTAGTATGTGAGATTGATGATGTGTTGTTAAATTAATACCAAGTGATGGCAACTTACAGAATTTGGGATGTATGAGAGGTATGAGGAGCATAGAATCATAGAATGTTAGGGGTTGGAAGGGACCAAGAAAGATCATCTAGTCCAACCCCCCTGCCAGAGCAGGATC
>WTSP01009304.1:51399-79776 GCA_025331215.1 Actenoides lindsayi | reverse complement strand
TGCCTGGCTGTGGAGCTTTCCCAACAAATGTCAGGGGAATTGAAGTCCCCCATGACAACCAGAGCCTGTGATTTTGAGGCTACTTCCAGCTGGCTGTAGAAGGCCTTGTCAGCTTCCTCATCCTGATCAGGTGGCCTGCAGTTCTTGACAGTAATACCCAATTTACCTAGTCAGACTGAGAAAAGGTCTCTAGAACCCTTCATTTAAGGCAGCTAAAGAGTGAGAGTTGAAACACCCCTAGAGCACAACCATGTGCCATGATTTGGAGTGGCTGGGGAAATGTGCTAGATGGAGTAGAACATTGTAGTCAGGTGTCCCTGAGGTGCTCCAGAGATTTGGATCCTGTGCAGAGAAAGAGGCAAGGCTGTCTTCTCCAAGAAAAAACAATCCTGGAATGTAAATCCACTGTGGATCTACAGTAACAGTAATCACTGAATTGTGTCATCTGCCCATATAGGATATAATATGCAGACAGACTGAAAAATGTTTTCTGTGTCCAAGCATTAAATACAAACTGCAGCTCTGTCAACAGCTTAACCTGTGGACTAAAGGGACGCAGGGGCGTGAATCTTAAAGAAAACAACCTGTATTTCTCTGCTACCAATCACCTCGTTTGCCTCCTCAAAACATCTTCTTTTGTTCACTAGTGCAGTTTAAGGCAATGGCTGCTTCAAATCCTTGCCCTGCAAGATTTTTCATCCTTTTGTTTACATTTTCAATCCAGAACTCTGTACAATCCCACAAATTTTCCTTCCACAAATATCACCATGCTCAATGTGTGTTTTAAGACTGGAAGAAGAACAGGACCCCGCACTGTAGTAAACATCTACTATAATGTCTCCCTGTAGAAGGCCTCGTCAGCTTCCCCATCCTGATCAGGTGGCCTGTAGTAAACACCTACTACAATGTCTCCCATAATAGTCTCACCCTTAATCCTAATCCACAAGCTTTCAGCCTGCTCCTCATTGCCCGGAGGGAGAGCTCGATACATTCCAATTGCTCTCTCACATAGAGCACCTCACCTTGTCAGCCTGTCCTTCCTGAAAGGACATAGCCATCCATGACGGTCATGTGAGCTGTCCCACCATGTCTCAGTGACTGCAATGAGATCAAGGTCCTGAGATCGCACCCAGATTTCTAGTTCATCCTGTTTGTTCCCCATCCCACATGCATTGGTGTACAGGCATTTCAGCCAGTTGGCAATACTGGAGCACCTCCTGACTGGTACCAACCCTGAGGTAGCAGTGGAGCTGGCACAACACCACACTGATGTCCCCGGCTTGTTTCCTGCCAGCCACGTTTTTCCCCTTTCCCCCTTTGAATCTAGTTTAAGGCTTGATCAATGAGCCCAGCCAATTCCTATGCTAGAAACCTTCTCCCCCTTTGAGAGAGATGCACCCCCTCTGATGCCAGCAGGCTGGCATCATGTAAGTTGACCCATGGTCAAAAAACCCAAAGTCCTGCTGGTGGCACCAGGCTTGAAGCCAAGAATTGATCTGGTGGGTCCTCCTCAGCCTTTCTGGGTTGGTCCCTTCAACAAGGGGGATAGAAGAAAACACTGTCTGTGCTCCTACTCCCTTGACCAGTTGGCCCAAGGCTCTAAAGTCTCTCTTGACGGCCCTTAGTTTTCTTTTTTCAAGATCATCACTGCCTACCTGGAAGGTCAATAATGGATAATAATCTGTGAGCTGCATGATGGTTGGAAGCAGTATAATTAATACAGATGCTCTCTTAATGTTTTGCTTTTTTATTATTTTGTTAGATTATTTATGTGAAATTCCTTCCTCTGGCTAGATTGTATTCCATGCTTTTCACATGTGTGGTGAGAGCAAGAACATGTATGAGACACAGTCAAATTGACAATAACAGAGGTAAGCAACAATATAGAAAACAGAGTGGCAATCTCCTGCATTAAATTAACTGCATTTTAAGCCAGGTGTTTGCTAAGACCATGTTAAAATGTTTCTGTCAGTTGCTCCAAGGTTTGTGGGACAGACCTTATCTTCATAGGAGCACTAGTCTCTCAAATTGATTTGAGGCTTTCTAATGTGATATAATGATTTTTTTTCTCTCTAATGCAAGGGAACTGCAGTCTGTATAACTGTATAGTTAAGCTTTTCCCATTCTTTTGGCTCTTTAATTGGTTTTTCCTGCAGCAGCTTTTGTGGTGACCTATTGCATTAACAGGAGTAAAAATGAACCTTCTTGTCATTGCATTACCACCACCTCCAGTTTTTTCAGCAGTGTTTTTAGAAAGAAATTTATGGCCTGCTTTATATGCACAATTAATAGTAACACATTCTCCTATGTTTTTGTAGTCAAAGGCAAGGAATAAAATTCAACAGGATTTTTTTCTCCTGTATACATTTCCTATGCATACTTAAATACAATTCTACAGCTAGACCAAGTCTTCAGTTACATGTCTTCAATTTCATGTCTTCATTATGAATGTAAAGAGTTACTGAAATCTCACTGAATACATATCTAAACCCAATTCATTTTCTAATCACTGAGATTTCCTTAATATGATTCCTCATTTTTCATCTCTAAGGAGACAAGCATTGCCATGAAAATAGTCTCTTGCTTTCTTGTTAGTTCATTTGTTCCCACTACTGAGTCTTCTGTTACCCCATGACTTGTATTTACTGTCTTAGCCCTCTGCTAGTGATGTCAATAGTGATGTTATAGATGCACAATAGTGATGTTACAGTGTCTTTGGAGACATGGGAGATGAGGCAGCAGGAGGAAGAGGTGGACTGTCCTCAAAGCTGATTTTAGTCCCAGTGAAATAGAAGGAAGGAAAGCACAGAACATATTGGGGTGAAGTTGAACTGCTCCTACATAAAAAGATATTTTAAGCTCATGTCAGCTGTTAGAAATCCATATACAGAAAACTCCGTTTCAGGGACTGCTTCCATTACACTAGCACTATGCAAAATAGATTTTAAATATATTAACAACAACTTTTTTTCAATAAAGCTAAGAATTTTCCTTTCAGTCTTCCTGGCCTGAAATCCCCTTTCATGTCAGCTGGCTCTGATCCTTGTTTCTGTTTTTCTGCCCTATGTTTCTCTCTCCCTACACCTGTCTGCTACTGAAAAAGTTCCCCTGCTACACATCCTTCCCAAACCACTCTTCAGTATCTCTTGAAAATGTCATCCCCCCCCCCCCGCTCTACTGAATATCTCTAAAGGCTGAGTTTGGTAGTCCACTATTGTTCTCTATTTTATAATGTGTAATGTAATTATATTCTTTTGAACGTGAGAAGCTGGAAAATGTAAAGATAAAGGATGCCTATGAACAAGCAGAGGCTTGTTCTGTACGCAGCAGGGTTGCTGTGGGTATTAACACAGCAGGGTAGTCGTTTTAAGAATAAGAAGTTAACATCTGCAGATGGCACTTTGCATCTGTGAATTGTTGCCTGAAATAAACCAAACCTCTTCTGAAATCCCTGTTAATCTTGCTGGTGGACTGGACTTTACTTTTAAATAGAGACCATAATATATGGAGTAGAAGCAGTTTTACTATCTGTACTAATACTTCATTAAGCAATAACTTTCAAAACAAAATCGTTTTGATAAACTTCAGGAGGCGGAAACTCCTGTGATAACCACGCTACATACCCTGTTCAAGCTGTGCACATTTTACCCATCATACTTTTGCTCCAGACATCCCTGACAGCATTGCTAACCACTAGTGGCCATTCATCTGCACAACTTCTGTCAAAACAGCATGATGATAAAGTGGTGGTGAAGAGAATTTGCTCATCTTCACTGAACACCATCAAGTCATGATGAAAAAGAAATACAGAAATGGTAAATAGAAGAGTGAATGGTCATATGCAAGCCACTCTGATCATTATGAGGATGATTTTTAAAATTTATTTTAAGCTGGAGGTGAAAGAAGGGTGAAGCGGTTACAAATTGCAACCTATTTGACTGGTATTGGTGCGTAATGAACCTGTTGGCACAAGTGCCAATATTTTAAAAATGCTTAAGACAGCAGGTAATTGCATGTGTAACCATGTGAAATTCAGATGGTTAAAAGCAGATATTTAACACCAAAAAAGAGTGAATATTTGTTTCTCTCCACTGGAAGAGGGGCTAAGAGTATTTTCCCTGCTGCAGGGAGTAATATCACCAGCGCTTCTACTTCAACTAGAGCTGCTCCTCCTTTGCATTGTTACAGCAAGAAGATAATAACCTTCAGCGAGCACTTACAGGCTTCCCTGATCACCTCTAAAACAGAGAACCTATTTAGTAGAACTGATCTACTAAAGGGAAACTTTCATGCTTAGACCAAACTTTGCTCTAAAAAAAATGTTGATCTTTGTACTGCATTTCCATAGTGGGTATTGGAAAGATATGTTTTAAGAAGGGCTGTATTTTACCCAGTTGACAGTTTTACTTCTGTTGATAGTGCTTCTAATACTTTGTATTTCATCATATCCTTTGTGTTAAAGCATTTTAGGATTAAATTTAATGAGATGCATGGCACTACTGTCTAATACATTATAAAAAGGCTAGACGTGTCTGGAACAGGAGAAGGCACTGTGCAATGGTGCCCAGAGCATCCCAAGTACCTAAGGAAAGGAATATAGCCTGTTTGGACATAGCCCTTATTAGCAAACGCATTTCTAATAGGCCTTCCTAGGTACAGAAACTTTGGCACAGGTCAGTGAAATATCTCTGAGGTCATGTGGAGAGAGGTCTTTTATCTCTTAACTCTGTCCAAATGGTAGGCCAGGTCTTTATGTGAAATGAGTGGGTATTGTCCCAGTGAAGTCAGTCAATTCATGTCTGTTTTCATAAGGTAAAATTCTGGTAGACTTTCCCTTGAAGTTGGTTTGATTTTTCTAAGCAGAAATCAGAAACTGCTAACAGGTTTTCCAGCTTGCACACTAGCTGATAACACATAAAACTAGTATCCAAGCAGGTAATATTTGAGATGCTTAACTCCCTTTTCAGAAAGGCTTAAAAATTACAGCAAGAAAACAGTTGTTTAAATAGGTTGAGTTTATCAGTGCACTGCTGAAAGCAGTTGAACAGGGAACTAAGGCTTTTTCCTATACTAGAACAAAAGTAACTTGTGTAAAAGAGGATGATTAGACATACAGCTGAAACAACGCTGAATAACATCCAAGTACGTCGGGACAATGTCAGGACGATGTCCCTACTAACCCAAACCATTTTTCTATGATTCTATACTGCTAACACCTGTTATTAGCAGAGGATATTTCTGTACCACAGTCATGACGAAGGGCATAAATTCTTAGAGCAGATTAAAGTGATTCTGCCTGGATAATAGATTGACAGTCACCTAGGGTAGACAGGGAGTAACTGTGATTGACACAGGACTGGAAGCAGTAATGGTGAGTGACATAAATGTGTATGATCTTGTAGGATTGCAATGTGGGTGGGTTAACAGACACAGACATGTAGAAGTGGAAAGCAGTTGCTTGGTGATGCACAGGATGAAAGTTTGAACACAAAGCTGTTCAAGGAGCACCATGAAATTCATGTGTCTCTTGTCTTTGTTTATCTTTCTTCAAGAAAATTATAACAACAATAAGAAAAGTAGTAAAAAAAAAAAAAAAAAAGAATAGCCCACATCCATGCTTGCTTCTTTTTCTCACAAGAAAGAGTGAGCCTATCAGGGAAGTCCAGATCCTTTTATGCTGCTCAAGAGCTGGCACAGCTTTAAAGTCTTGGTAGTTTAATTCATGTAAGAATCCAAGTTTGGCTGGTATTTCTTCCCCCCCCCCCCCGCTCTTAGACTTGAAAAACTAGACTAGAATTACCAGGGGTGGGGGTGGAATCCTTTCAGCATTTCTGTGTATTGTTTCATATTGAAAAGAAAATAGAAAACTTTGAAATGAAAAATAAATGGAAAAACTGGCAGACTGTTCTCAAGTCTCTAAAACTGTTTGTTTAGGTTCAATTCCGAATTAAGACAATGGCATGCTATTTTGTTTTGTTTCTAAATGAAATTCAGGCTCCATTTGATAGGCATATTATTCTAATAACCCTGCCTGATCTGTCAGGACTAGCTGGAAAAAAAAAAAAAGCTGAAGGAGACCATGACTCTTATGAAAGGCTAAAGAAGGTAAATGAACAATGTCTGGGGTCTAAATAGCATTGTATTTTAAGCTGTGTCATAGCACAGAGCAGTTGTAGTTAAACCAATCAAAAGAATGGATGTAATAACAAAGTGATGGATAGCAAACATTTTTAACTGATATTTTGCCTAATATCTGAACTTTTAATTTGTAGTTGTTTGTAGTTGCTTAACTCTCTAGATCTTAAATCCAAACTTCTGACTCTTCCCTCTGACCTGATGAATTTTCAGAAGCCAGCACAAGGATTCTTAGAGCTTTTTATGTATGCAGAAGCTGTAAAGCCAGCTACAAAAGTAAATAATGAAGATCAATAGCAATGCTATCTCCTATGTTCAGAAGGACATCTTCCTGCAATTTCAGTTCTCCTTTCCAAGATCTTGTCAAGGAGTGAAACGGTTGTCAGGAGCTGTGGAGTACACTGTTGTCCATTAAATAGCATTGCCTTCATTTAGACTGAGGCATTTGGCAGCAATTGAACTGTTTAAGTTCAATACTGTAGTTTGTATTGCTTAAACTTGTGTGTGTCTATTGAAAGTATTTCTGGAGCTTCCTGGTCAGTGTTTTCATTTCTCTATTTCTCTCTTGTTCTGAAACTGTCCTTGCATTATTTCTGCTCTCCTGTCTGAAGCCTTCCTATTTGTCCTCTACAGCTTATCTCATTGCTCTTCAGTCTTGAGAAGGCAAGTCCAAGGTCATGCTTCTGCACATATCTGTGTTCCCTCTAAAGGTGACACACACATGTCTGATCTGAGATGTCCACTTCCACTAAAATATGAAATATATTGCTTCAAAACGTAACATTTAAACTGAAGGATTTATTTTGTGTGTTTTTGTTGTTTTTTTTTTTCTTTCCCAACTTGTCTTCTGAGACCTGCATTGTATGGGTTGGAGTGGGGAATTTTGTTCTAAATCAGTGAATTTTTCCAAGATATTTCAAAATGTGTATTTCATGGCTTGGTGTTGGTAGTTCAGGCAACATTATGATTTTGTTCACTCGTGCTCTGTATTGCTTGTATATCACATTTTCAGTAAAATGTGCTTCAGGCTTCTTTCCATGCATTAAGCATCAAGAAAAATTTAAATCTGGTTACAGAAATAAGAACAGCTAATTAGGCACTCTACTTGGTGCATACATTTAAAGATACGATGTCGTGTAAACAGTTTGTCCAAAACGTCCTTTGTGTTTTTTCTTGTTGTAATAATCTATTCTCTTGAAACCTTTCTCACCATGATTTCTTTTTCTTCTCTAATTTTCCACCTCTTCCTGTATTCATCGTTTTTAGCCTATTTATAAATAGTATGGAATATTGGTCTCCAGTGGCCCATGTGACAATACAAAACTGTATACTATCTATCAAATAGGGTGATTTGCCCCCAGATTCCCAAGTCCCCTCCTTTAAAACTGATGAGGATGTGCTTTCCATCTCTGCTGCTACACCCTGAAGTCTTAAACACATATTCAAAATCACTTAGTTGGATTCCTGTTTGACTGATCTGCCCAATTCAGATCCAGTGCTTACCTATCTCCTTACCATTGTGCCACAACGCAGGAGATCTCCATGTTACTCTGTAGCAACTAAGACTATGTAGGAAGGTAACTCACAAGCAATCAATCCAACTTACTGCAAAATTACTACATTGCTGCTTTTCACGTAATCTGCTAGAATTGTCACAATCCTCCTTCTTTCAGACCTTAAGTGTTTTACCTTCTCAGTGTTATTTGCCACTCTGTGATGGGTTCTAAATTAGTTATTAATGACATCTTACAATTGTCTTGTATAGATCTGTGAAAACATCAGCTCAGGTTGCACAGAGGTGAAAAAGGCAAAGGGAATGTTAAGAGTTAGTGAGAAAAAAATAGAATAAGACAGAAAATGTCATTGTACTGCTGTATAAATTAATGGCGCATTTTCAACCTTGACTCTTGCAAAGAACTAGAAAGATTACAGAGAAGGAGAGCAAATGTGATTTAAGGTATAGAGTGGTTTACACAGGAAGAAGTACTAAATGGTTTAATTAGCTTGGAAAGAAAGCAGGAGATATGCAGATCTATAAAAGATGTGTGGAGCAGAGTAAGTAAGTAGGAAATGACTCTTTATTAGTTCTCGCAACACAAGAACTAAAGGGCACCCAGTGAATTTATAAACTATAATAAATTACCTCTAATACAAACTGAAAGCAACATGTTTTCCCACAGCATATAACTCTGAGACTCAGCATCACAGGGTTTTGAGGAGGCCAAGAGCAGAAAGGGGTTTGAAAACAGAAGTAACATATTCAGAGGATAAATACATTGGTGGCTATTGAACATGATACTCTGCATACAACCTTGATGTCAGTTCCTAGAAGTTTCACTAGGGAGCTTGAAGCTTCTTTGAAGCTAGGAAAAGATCACCCCAAATTTATCTTGCCTTCTTTTAGTCCTTTCCAAGATAGTACTTATGTTCTTCTATTGCTAAACAGAGGATACTGAACTAGGGGAACTTTTGGTCTGATTTTGTACAATTATTCTTAAATTTTCTGAATGATGTCATATTGGAAGTAAAGTCAGACACCTGTTCATATATTTATAAGTGTAGTGAGTGATTTATCTCATGGAGATTTGGATTTCATCGTCCTTGACACCATTTGATCTCACCAGACGAGACATGTTGGTCTTGAGTAGGGTAGGAGCTGCTGATTCAAGGAAAAGTCTTGTCTGTGTGAAGCTTTGAAAAATGTTGGTTAAATTTCTAAAAAATAAAAATAAAATTGAAAGATAAGTAACACTGAGTAGTCTGGGAGATGTCTTTCTGACTGGACTTTTTTAATGATAGTTTCCCGTTGTGGTCATTTACATAGATTTATTGAGCACCGCAGAGCTATTTTCCTTGTTCTGGTTTTGTCTTATAAACTTTGAAGTATAGAACTATCACTCACGTCCCAGGGATGAAATGTTGGTGTGATGTAATTTAACTAGAGGCAAGCTGCCTTAATTAACAGTTATGACTTGTCTTTAATAGGCAGGATTAGGGTATGTGTTTTTATTTTGTAGTGAATTTCAACTTTTCTTTTATATCTGTCCTTTTCCACTGGAGCAGTAATTGCTCATGTGCTCTTTGGTGGTCATATGGCCATGCAGTTCCACAGGGAAGGCTCTGCTATAAAAAATCAGTACATCTGGGGCAGCACTCACCTGGTTTGTCCAGCTCAGCCCACACTGCCACCTGGCTTACTGCTGGGAGCACTCCCAAGCCTGGGTATGCCTCCACATACCAGGAATGTGCTTTACTCCTGAAAGCACAGCATATTGAGGAGGTAGGAGTTGCTCTGAGTTGTGTTTCCCTGCCAGCAGTGGCTCATCGTGCTATATTGAACTGGTTTGATTCTTGCATATGGCAGTATAACAAACCTGTCCCACTGCTGCTGCTCCTGCTTAGTTTATCATTTTAAAAGACACGGTCCATTCTGTGTGACAAGTGAGTCAGCTTTAGGTCTTCAGCTGTAAACAAAGGTCAGCTGACTGCCATGCAGTATGTTCCTTATCCTTAGAAGAACAGGTCCTCACATGCAGCTTCACAGTAACTTGCACTCGCATATCTTGTAAGAAAGATTATTTTGCTAGAGTGGCTCAGCTGTTCTTGTGACAGAAGCAGTCCTACCAGGATGGTAGTAAAACAATTTTCAGTCTAGGTGTTGTAGGCTTGTAATAACAGCATTTTCTGCAGTTTCACTTGAAGGTTTTCCTTCCACGTTTTTTGGTAAGGAGAAACTTATCTCAGCCCTATTAATGAAGTTATTATCTTAGGGTGTAACAGTTGGTGCATATAAATCAAAGTCAGTTCTTCAGCTTTTCTACTGTGCTCAGGACCTGTGTTTTCTGACTCTAAACCTAAGATTTGTTCATTCTTGCATCCTAGAGAGCCCATCAGAGGTTTGAAGTCCAGATGTGAAAGGGATTCTCGCAAAACTGCAAGGAGCCAGTTGGGTTAAATTACACTGCTGAAGGACCTGCCATTTCTTTTATCATAAATATTTGCTACATTGCTCAAAAAAGGCAGCAAACTGGTTTACATATCCATGCTTGAATACTCTAATCTTAGATATGACACTTAATACGCTCTAAATTTTTTTGTAGCCCAGCTTCCTAAGAAATTGAGGTTTATGCAATTGGAAAAGACCCAAAAGGTTCCAAAGAAGACAAAAAACAGTCAATGGATACATGAATTAGAAAATTTATTTTGAGATACGTTTAAGACAGAGAAGGTGAGCAGTGCTGAGCTCCCTTTCTTAATGGCTACAGGTACCACTCAGCTGCTTGTGGACTATGACAAGATAGAGACAGGGGCTATATGTTTTCCATATTCCTGTGGTAGATGTAGGAAATGAGGAAACTCTCCAGCCTGAGGGCAGAAGAGTCAGGTGACAGGAGCATACCTTGCTCTCATTGTGTCCCTGACCAAGAGCTTAGGCTGTACTAGACAGGAGAATCAACAAATGGAATACCTACCCACTGTCACCATGGGAAGTCCTAGACTGCCACCAAGGCTGTCCATCTCATCTGTCCCTGACAGCCTGGAGTCACCTGCCCTGGCCCACCATGTCACAAACTCCATGGTGATTTGGGCCACGACCAGTGCTCTACCTACTATGACACAGCCACTGCAACACTTAGGATGTTGCCAGGAGCTCATGTGAGACTCAGTCATAAGCCATCTAGAGAGAAAGTATGTGGAGCTGCTGTTACCCAGGGCTGTGGGGACCTTTCTGCTCCCTGTGAGACCACAACAGAGTATAAATAGGTTCCCAGAGTTAGTGCTACACCACCATGACAGGGCTATTATCTTCCATCATTCAAGAGACAGCAAGTTATTAAATTGTTAGATAATAATAACAATATTAATAACAATAATAAGTGATAATGCTGGGAAGGGCAGTAAATTAGCTGTAGCGGCCAGTTAAAGAACATCAGCTCAGCAAAGGTTAAAAGATAGTTAAAAGCAGCAGGTCCTAGATATTGCTTAATTTTAAGCTTTGTGTGATACTTGCTTCTGAGATTTGTGGGTTTGAGGGATGAACTATGGAAGAAAAATGCTTGTCAAGTTGACTCGCCAGAGGTCACTTCCAATCTCAACAATTTTGTGATCCTGTGACAGATGACCATAGAATGTTAAAGCTGATACTTAGTTTGCCAGCACTGTGGTTTTTACCATTTGTTGCTGACAGTATTTCATGCATGCTCTGAGCCATACCAGGAAGGACTGTCAGGACATGTTAAAACAGGCTGCTCTAGGCGTGGTCTGCAATCACATCTAACTATGGTCAGACTTCCTTACAAGGGGAACTTCTGGTTTTGGTTCCAGCTGGAGCTCAGGAGCATTCTAATATGCAAGCAGGTATAGGCAACTGAGGAACAGGATGCAAAATTTGGACTGAAACTACCTGGTAATATTCAAACACCTCAACAGCTCTTTCCTTTGCCTTACAGCAATGCTCCCATCAATAAGAATTAGGCCCTTATGCCAGGAAGAGTACCACCTAATGTTGTCACTGTTAAAAACACATATTTTCGCTGTTGCTATCATATTGTGAGAAATCACAGCAGTTTCCTATTTTAGAGCAGAAGTGCAGAATGTCAGGTATCACTGTGCAGTACTATGTCTAAATAACTGTTACCTTTTTAGAGGAGTTAGTATCTTATAGTGATATTTAATTAGACAGTGAGTTGAAACAGAAAAGTGCTTAGTATTACAAAGCATGAAAAAGTAGGAAAATGAAAGCCCTGTTTTCCTAAGTTCCTGTGGGCTATGCATGGAAATCAGAATGGAGTGAAGCAGATTTTATCTCAAACCATTTAACAAAAGAGATGTGCAAGCTTCCCCTGTGCTGACTGAGCAAACATAGAGATGAACCCTTTACAAAATCCCCTTTTGTAATCAGACTGCCTGTCTTCCTTCAGCACGATAGATCACGTACAAGCCCTTGCACAGCACGGGTGGGCATCGCTAATAAGATTTACTCTTTATCCATGCCAAGTTTCATCATCCACTGAGACAGCAGCTTGTTGAGCAGAGGGAAGAGCTGGATTGTGGTGGATGCTGCTAATAATAATAAGAAACCTGGCAAGAATATGGTGGAATATTTGCCATAATGTAATAATGTTTTTGAAACAAACAAACAAAAAAATAATTTCCAAACCTCTCGGAAATGCAGGGGGCACAATATATAGGAAATTATTTGTATTCAGGAAGTGGCAAACCAGTTACAGCAGGTCTTCAAAGAGCCCACTGAAATAATCATTACAGGCAGGTAGGAATAAGACAGAGATGAGGCTGCCCTCCATTTCCTCATAAGATGTCATAAAATATTTGGGGGCATATTCCTCCCTTCCTGAGTGCACAAAGAATTAGTTGCCTTGGCTGGAGAATTATGTCCTCCGAGTCATGCAATATAGAGTTATAACTGGTTACAATTCGTTCAAAAAGTGCTTCTCTGAGGATAGATAAAAAACATTTAGGTTTGAATTTTCCTTTTTTTTTTTTTTTAATTCCTCTTTTCTCCTGCTGCTCTGCAATTGAATTGCTGAAAATCTCATTTACCCAGCAGCTGAATTCAGATCCAGCCACCAACCATGGTCTGTATTCTCTACTGTAGACTCTAAGGAATGAGTAGCTGCTTGATATTTTCATCGTTGTGGGTTTTTTCAGTTTGCCAGTTTCAGTATAGGTCATACCAGTGCCCTTCCCTATTTCTGATAAAAAGGAAGAGCACAGGCATGTTTGCCTTACCTTGGAGACTACTGGTTCTTGAACACTTTGAAGTCTTTCAGCATTCTGTCATTGTGCACATACCTTGAGTAATATGGATGGTATATTTATGTATAAAACAGCTTCCAAACTGAACATTGTAACTACCTAGGTGAAATATTTCTTACGCTTGACAAGTGTAAGATATTAATAACCAGATACTAATTAACTAGTTTTAAAATTTGGTGCCAAAACTAGCAGTCAGGTATCCAGTGCACTATTAAAGGGGTAAAGAGTTTTGCCCTGGAATAGCCACACAATTTTATAAGTATGCATTAACTCACTATTAATAAATGTAGTCCTGCAAATTACACAGCATTTTACATTCTAGGGGGCTTCATTTCTGCTGACTGGTAGCCAGGTGCCAGACCAATTTAGTCAACTAGTCTAATCCTCTGTCTCTGTTGCTGACCAAACGTGGTATTTTTGTTCATATTAGGTAGCACCTGATAGATTTAAACAGGATTACCCTTGTTGTAAGATGGTATTATACGTGAGTGAGTACAAGGCACAATTCAAAATGGGTGTCTCACTGGGATCTCAGAGTGCTGTTTTACAGTATGCAATAAAATGAACTCTACCCCAAGATACTGCAGTGCCCAGTATTTTGAGCTGCATGTTGTTCTTTGTGGATCCAACAGCAGCGGAGGATCCAGAGAAAGCTTTACTGTTCAAACAGTAGAGTTTAATCTCTGATGTAATTTTTTTAATGGCAGTTTGTATTTTTGTTGCAATAGGTGTTTTGCTTCCCATCACTGGAAACCAGGCAAGAAACCACCACGGCCCCTTGTGTTTGGGTATATGGTAGACACTCAGCAAGACATGGTTAAGTCCAAGTTCTTCCTATGTTTATATCATATGGAAAAGATGACAGATAAAATGACTATCTACATTTCACTTATTTGAGTCCCACAACTCTACCCCTGAAATAACATCCTTGTTTAGATTATCTGACTTCTAACACCATCTGTTTGCTATTTGTTTAGTTACTTTCAAGGTGGAAGAATAGAATGATAATTAAAAATAAATCTGTTAAATATCCATCAGCTCTTCCCCTCTACATACATCACTATTAACTATGAAATAGGCCTCTGGTGATTTCACAGTTTCAAAGGACTTGTCTTCCTTGGGCCACTGCTGCTTGCCTGAGTGCTGGAGAAAGCTGGTTTTGATGTGACATGGATGCTGACTTGGAAAAATGTTCTGCTGAATGATTATTTTTTTTAGTATTGGGGGTGGTGGGGGTGGTGGTGATGCCTTTTACACAGGTGTTAAATTTTCTGGAGTTAATCGGGTAGAAAAATGCCTCTGAGGCATCATTCGGTCCATTAACTGCAATGCCAACTGCCAATGACTGGAGTTGAATACTAACAGATTTTATCACTCTTTATGATAATTGACAAAGCCAGACAGATTCACAGTTTAGCCTAGCCCTCCTGTTCTTACCTGCTGCCTTCTATGGTTATATCCCCCATGTCTGAAACATGCTTCCTTTTTTAACAAGGGAGATATGAATATAAGAGGCTGGGTTGTTTTGTTCATTTATATGAAAATTATACAGATGAGTGAACATCCAGCAAGCCAGGATCAGCATTCCCTCTCTCCCTCTAGTTACCACTTTAAAAGGAACATTATAGTGGCATTATTCCAGACATGTTCCCCATAACACAGGGAGCAAAACAGGAGAGTAGGAAGCAGCTGAAAAACTAATTTTTAAGATTGCAGATCCCTGAGAGAAATCTTTATTCCTAAGACAAATGTGAAAAAATATGGAAGGAAAATGAAAAGATGTTGCTGTTACTTAGTGTGTGAGTGTTCTTTTGTTGGCTGCTTCATATTTTACTATTTGGAAGCTTTTAATAGTTTTTTTTCCCATATAGACAGTGTCCTGAATCATAGTGTCTTTTCTAGAGTAGGTAGCAAGCCCTCGGAGACTTTTTCATTGCAGAACCTAGTTCAGCAGAGAGATGCACGGCTGTGTAGAGCATTCTCTAAATTGACATAGCTAGTACGTGTACCCACTTTGGATGCTTTCCTCCATATTTCACTTAGACTATTAGGATCATGCCTTGTTAGTTCCCAGGTTGGTATCTCCAAGCAGAACTTTATTGAAAGGATCATGGCAATTTAGCATGCAGAATACTTCTCTGAGTTTCCGCTACACCAACATCCATAGAAATTGCTGACCTTGCAACCAACTATGGATGCGACATACAACCCAAAATCCTCATTAGATGGAGTAATTACCCCATATAACACTTAAAAGATTAGGAAGTTAATTTTAGAGTCCCGATCATATTACATTATATACAACTAAAAGCTCCTCCCTGCAGTTTCTGTAGAATATATGGTATTTCTTCCATACCTCTCACAGTGGGTATTTCGGTATGATCATGAAAGGACAATATAGCTAACTATTTAATAGCTTGCTTATCTGTCTCCTATGTGGTAACCCTGCAGCAGTCTTATTTCTTTGCTTGGAGTTTTTTATGTACATGAATTTATAAGGCACTTGGGAATGTGAGGATAAAATGCAGCGAATAAATGTTTGCAAAGGATATGTTGTACTAAATCAGCAAAGGGTAAAGAGCTCCAAAAAAGAGAAGGGAAGAAAATTGGCTCCACCTTAGAAGACTAGTGTAAGAACTGCTTAGTAAAAAGAACAGTCCTCCAGCTGGGATTTATTAAGTGGAAAGCTTTTTTAAAAAAAAGCTGTGGAAGACCAGAAATCAGAGATCGCTGTATATTTAAGGGTTTTTTTTAAGCATCTGTGCTCTAATAGAGTATCTCACAAAGACTAATCAACTGATTTTCAGAATATCCTTAAGAGTTTGAGATGTGTTAGCCTCATTTTACCATCAGAGGAACAGAGATATTATTTGTCCAAGACTACACAGGAAATCTGTGACAGAAATAATAATGTAGGCCTGTACCCTGTGTAGTGACTCAACCATTCGATCTTCTATCAAGATAAGGCAGCAATAAGGGAGGGCTCTTGGTAAAATTCATGGCCATAGGAGAGATGCTGATGAGAGACACCCCCCCCACAGGAAAAGATGGATTCTGGCTATGGTGGAGAAAATCTGCATTTATTCTTGAGATTTTGTTAAAGATGTATAGAATTCTATAAATGCATGTTCAGATGCCCTTGCTGGGCATCTCTGATCATAGGTCAGTCTAAAAAAGCCAGGACCCTTTACTTGTAATAGAATTGGAGACTGTGTTTTCAGCTTTGTGCACGTGGTCATTTTGTGAAAAGTTAGAAGACTCGTATGCCAGTGAAGATGATAATATCTATATTACAGGAAGTTAAAGCCTTTTAGACTGATAAAATACAGATATAGCTGATGTACAAAAGGAAGCAGAGTCCACTTTATTGCTCCAAGGGGGAGTTAAGACTGAAATTTTTAATACTGAAAAATTAAGAACAAGAAAAATCTCGTTACTTAAATAAAGTTTTCACAATCTGTGTTTTCCTTCAGCTTTTAACCATTTGTTGCTAAGATTGTGTAACTAAAAGTGTCATCTCTGTTAAATACTGGGATTGCTGGGTGAGCTGACTACATTTTTTGCCTAGCGCCGAAGGGGACAGTTGTCAGGCACTATTATTTGAGCATATCTCATTATTTATGTTACTGCCAGTGACAGTGTCTTTGTTATGACATTTAATCTGGCTGAATGGGATTTTGTCCTGGTTTTGCTGGGATAGAATCATAGGCCAACCATTGTACACAGCCTTGAGCGGTTTTGAGTCAGCCAGGAGATTAATCCAGGAGGGGCAAAAGCCAGAGCAGCTGACCCTAGTTGGCTGCAGGTGTATCCCAGACCATAAATGTCACCCTTATTATAAGTGACTTACCTTTCCCAGATGGTTTAACTTATCATTCTGCTCCTGAGGACTGCTTTTCTGTTGGTTGTGACTGATGTGCGTGCTCCCTGGGTTGAGTATAACTTCGTATACTTTCTTATATGCACTGTTATTATTGCATTGTTATTAATACTAGGTTTGTTGTTTTGTTAAATCTGTTCTTATTTCAACCCTTCAGTCTCTTTCTGATGTCCCTTCTCTGCTGAGAAGGGCTTATTGAGCAATAGAGCAATTGCTGTAGTTTAGTTATGAGTACAAATTAAATACAGATTTTTATGCCAGGATTTGCACATCCATATTGTAACTCCTCTAGAACACTGAAGGAAGCTGATGCAACAGTAAGTCTATATTAACTTATTTGTAATAAAGGGGTCTTAGGCTTTCATCCAAATTTTCAAGGTGCATCTACCAATTGCATCCTGTGTTTCTAAGGGAGGTGAGGTTCAGAAAAGGAAAACTACTGTCATGGTGGTTACTTTTTCTGTGCAGAAGACTGCAAGTTAACAGTACAGTCTTTAGGGCTCCACTGATCAAAAAAGGTTAAAATTCACTGTCTTCTATTACTTCTCATTACATAGAATAAAATTGCCCTTATCCAGCTCTTTTTCCACAGATACAGCTGATCAAAGGAAGCTACAGGTAACTGAATTCAACAGAAGTGTTTAGTCTACTTTTTATTTGTGCTATAGTTTTTCACATAGTCTTGGCAATATAAAATAGTCTTAGGAGTGGATGCAAATGCAGTGCTATTTACATATGCTTTTAAAGTGTCTCATCATTGCTGGAGTTGTGTAACAGGTTGTGATTTTTGTACTACAGCTAAATGCATCCAGTCTTTGGTAGTTGTTGAAGTGGGCAATCTCACAACTTCTCCTCTCCTCTTCCCCAACATGGATTCCTGCCCACTTTTTTCCCTACGACTTCAACCATGAGATTAAGGGACCTACACTGAAAAAAAAACCAATTCATCCTTCTAAAAGTTATCAGGTTCTCCACTGGAATTACATGACTACAACTTCCTGCACAAATGAATAGCTGGGGCTGAGAGAAAGGAATGAGCTCATTCCTTTTGGAAATTCAAATATATTTGGATTATTGCATATAGTCGTAGGAATCATAATGGAAAAAAAACCCCAAACTCTTCCTTTACTGTGTTGTGAAGAGCCTCATAGGTGTGTCTTTCAGCATCAATTTACTTTACAAAGAAAAAGGCTATGAGAGAGATATATTTTTTAAGGCATTATGGAGTACACACTGGAGGCACCTTGATTGTTCAGTTTCTTAGTTTTGGTATGATTATTATTTTCTCCCAGTTAACTGTAAACAAAATTGGAAAAAAAAAAAATAACCGTATCAAAGATTCTGGTGTTTCCCATACAGGTCTGTATGAAGCTAACATTGCAATATGGAACTACTGAAAGGCAGAAAGAAAACAACCAACCCACAAAAAAAAACCCAACAAAAGCAAAAAAACCACACCACCACCAACAAAAAAACCCAACACCAAAACCAACCAAACAAAAAAACACCACCAAAAAAGATCCCCAACAAATGTCTTCTGTTAGGAATTTCTTTTATATCAGGATGATTTTAATCTTGCATAGAAAACTCATTTCTGAAGTTTCTCCTGTTGGGACCTTTATGATGTTTCATCTATTTGAGAAATAGATCAGTTGGAACTATTAGTCTGAAAATGTTTTCTGGAAGAGGGAGAAAGCCACAGCTCCTGTCTGGGGAGAAGAAGAAAGCAAGCTTGGGATCTAGAAAGCACAAAATCTGCAAACTACAGTGGTTTTCTTGGTTTGGTTTGGTTTTATTTGAAAAAGACTAGTATGATTTTTTTTTTTTTTTTTTTTTTTTTTTTACTATTAGCCAACAAATAAATTGTGTTGAAAGATTACACTCTACTCCTAGGGTGCTTAGATATTATAGTACATATGGTGTGGAAACATTAAGCCATGTTTGAAGACCTCACATCTCCTAAACACAGCATGCCTGCCGACTGTTGACCATATGCTATAGCTGACATAAACGTGGAGCTGCCTCCTGCTATCCCACACCTGGATTCACTACACCGATAAATCTTTAATGTTACTGCAGAGGAAGGCTTTGTAAGGACTATACTTTCTTTCCACGATAGCTGCAGCTAGTAGACCATACATTCCCACCTATAAAAACAGATGTAATGTTCTGTCTGTTTGAAATTAGTTTGTCAGATCATACAAGATTTGTTGTCACCCTATCCAAAAATTGCAGCACTTCTGGTTTTCTCTTAATGAAACTAGACAACATTATATACTTTCTGTTATACTGACTACATCTAAAATTCAAAAATATTTAGGACTGATGGGTCAGGGTGAAAGGTGCAGCAGCAGACTAAATGCTATTTGTGGTGATTTTGGTTGGTTTGGACGGTCTGTCAACTTGAATAGTCATGTTCTCTAACTTTGTATACAATATCTGGCATTTAAGTCTTAGAAAAACAAGCCAAAAATTTGGAGTTGATTTTTCTGTTATTAAACACGGACTTCTTTAGTGAAGCTTCCTACTGCAACTTCAGCTCACATGAAATTTTCAGCATTTTAGAAGATTATTTGAACAAAATTAACTCCTGGCAATTTTAATTATTCACAAGTTTCCCCTCTTTTCATTTTATAGTATAAATGTTATGTTGAATTATTTATTTATGAATAAATAGTCTTGGGTTTTTTAGACCCCTGTAATATCTGATATATGTAAAAGCTGTACAAAAATAACTGCTACCAGTGGGCAATTTCTCTTTATTTTATGTCACAGAGCCATACTGATTTAGTAGTGTACAGTCATCTTATTCCCATGTTATTTCACAGTGAATATCATCTGACATTTTATTCTGAAAGTAGTGATCTACTCAGAAAGTGAAGGACTTTTTTGGATCCTGGCTAAAACCCAAAGGATTAATTTTACCTATATATCCTATACAGTTTGTGTGAATACCAGTAGTCTCTAAATTATGCGAAACATCTGTAGCTGGGATGAAGCATAATGAAAGCTGTGTTACAAGCCTACTGTAACCACTTTATTGATCTCTACCCAACCTTTCAGAGCATTTTATGTGCAGTTTCTACAGCATGCCTATTTTTCTAGTATAGGTCTCTGTCCTTTTCAGACCCAAAGCTATTGCACAGGAGTCAATTGAACTGATTACTTGTTATTCCCCAATTGATGCTCTCTTCATAGTCCTGCACAGGCACCTCAGTCTTGAGACAAAGCAGTTCTTTATTTTCCTGGTTGTGGGATCCCAATCCACTTTCTGTCAAGCTGTTTTATGACTTACCATCAACAGTCGCTCCTATTCCAGTTTTGAATGAAATCTTTTGGTCAAACCAAGTTGTAGCAAATAGTGACTAAGATAATAGACAAACAGACTGAGTCAGAGAAATGCCTGCTGGATTTAAACACCTACAATACAGCTCATATTTGTGACTACACGAGAAAGTACGATAAGAGGTCCATTACTTTATTCCTAAATTCATCTCCTTTTCCATTTTTCTAAACCCTGTAGTTTTGCACTGTATGACTTTTGAACATTTATTTTTAACAGATAGTACTTTTTTAGCATGGAAAGCATTTAAATTTTGTATCAACTAAGCTTTAGCACATATATTCTTAAAATTTAAGCTTGAGCTGTTTAGTTTTAAATTTGGCCAAACCAGGTAATTCTAGTAGAAGCTGAGAAATGTCATTGAACAGAGATTGACAGTAGCTGTCTTAAGGGACAGCGTAATACAGGAGATACAACATTTAGTTATGTTTTAGTTATCTTGATGCCTGTTTGTTATATTACTACTTCTGATGCTGTCAGGAACCATAGGAAAGGAAAGATAAGGCAGATTTTTCCTGATTTTGGCATGCTGAGCAGAGATATTAACATATGCTACAGAATGCCTCAAGAGACATGTTGCAGACACTGAAAGACCTTTGGCTTTCTCCTCTCTTAGAATTACAAATCTGAAAATTCAGTCCTAAGATCTCCTTCTTTGTCTATTAGTCTTCTGTTTCATTCCTTGTTTCTATTGTTGATAACTTTTTTCAAGTACTGCATCTAATCATGGCCTTAGTCTCCCTGTAGTGTTACAGTGATGAATTCTGGTCTGGGTCATCCTAAATAGACTGATCTGATAGTCAAATTAATTGGAATTGTAGGTGATAGTTCAGGTGTTTATTTTTGGTCATTGTCGAGTACAGGGCTTTCAGATAGCTTTTCGGAGGGCTTTTGAAGTTAAGACATTTTGCTTTGCAAATAGGATGGAGCAAGGCTGCGTCTACTGTCAGTTATCAAAACTCAGGTGAAGGGCAATAACTAAGTGAGACAGTGACGCACCTCTTGGAACTGAGTGACCAAATGTTAGTTGGCTTTTGTGACTTCTTCTGAAACCACATTAAACCACATTGTCCTTTCAAGTTTAGAGGTGACGAGGTGGAAGCACAATGCCGTCCTTTTCTGGGGGGGGGGTGGGCATTGAAATGCAAATTTTCATGGTACAGTTAGCATTTGCCTTAGTCTAATCTTATAGCCCACAGATTTTTGTACAGTCATTAAATAGTCTTGAATTTATTTCATCTATCAGTATAAAATCCAGCAAAATCATTATGCACAGCTGTACTATAGAAGCATCACATTGCAATTATTTCACTGCACTGAACAGATGCATGTTGTTGGCACCTCAGAGCCAGCAGGAGCTGCATGGAGCTTCTATCAGCAGGAATTCACTTTCACATACATCACTTGGGGATGTGAATGTGCAAAGTGACAGGTCCATCACTACCAATAATTCATCTAATTTACTATGGCAAGGCAGATACTTGGTTGTATCTGAAAGCCAACAGGTCAGTGGCATCATCTAGCAGCTCATGCTGTTCCCAGCAGTGCTACGTTCCTACTAATAATTTAATCTCCTATTTGAAGTTCAGTTCCTAGCAGTTTACCTCCTCTTTCTTATTTTCTTTCACTTCTACTTAAAAATATAATGGCCCATTTCAGCAAAATTAATTTCATGGATCACTACAGCAGGAATAAGTTTTACACATAATACTGTGATCCATCTCTTTGTTGCCCAGAATACAGATTGACTTGATGAGCAATTCTGTGTCCTGTGTAAATAACTCTAGTTGTAACTGGGAGTGCTGTATTTTCAGTGTTGTTATCATATAGAAAATATAGGCAACAGCCACCTTGATTTCTTTTTGAATGAAAACTCTGATGGTCTGCTTGTGCTTCATTCTTCTCCTTACAAAAAGTAGTTTTGAAAATTTGGGTTCTCACACAATAGGCCAGATGACTATATTTAAAATACACAGTTCCTCTATCTAGTAGATAACCATTATCATATGGGCAAGAATAGATCATGGCTCATGTTCTTCCATCAGTGTGTCAGTTATGTGCAAGAAGAAACACTCTACAATAGGATGAACAATAGGAAGTTCACTTTCCGTGGCCCCGCTTATGTTCTACAGGGATTGCCAGCAGATGAAATAGTTTATATGAACTGAATAATCGTCTTTGTATGGCATTTCCATTTCTTTTTGCTATAAAGGCATTAGTAATTATCAAGAACTTCTTGCAGGTTCAGAGCTAAAAACAATGTCTAGAGATGATATTGAAAATAAAGATAGCAGATTTATATGCTGTCAGCATTTTCCTAAATTACAGTGTTTCTCAAAGAGTTTAATTATGAAATGAAAAAGTTTCCATGTCAATGGTAAAGTCAGTAGTTCAATGAAGTATACATTTAATGACAAGACTGAATGTTCACCACTCAGGTATCTTTAAGTCCATTAAGTTAGTGTAATCTAGCTTCTCCAGGAGGAAAAAACATACATTATCGAAATTACCAGGTAGTAGTTTTCCAAATAAGGAGGAGGTATTCTTCCATACTGCGCATTAAGTAAATTGTGGCATTTATTGCCACAGAGTGTAGTGAAAAACCATAAATAGGCAAATTTACAGAAAAGTAAATGGCTCTTAAATATAACTGTTCAAATACAATCTCTGGCTCAATGATTCCCTAGATTGTTGCAGAGAACAATTCCTGGAAGGAATGTCAAGAGAAGGCTCATTTTGTTTCTTTTCTTCCTGCCTGTCTTCTGTTAACAGTTAGACACTGAGACAGATGGGCCTTTTGCCGGACCCTGTACACTACTGTAGTGCTCTTATTCACATTATGGCATCTTTAGTATGAGTTCTTGGCAAAACCACATTTGCTTCAAAACCAACTTGTTTCTGCCACTAGCATCTGTTGGAACTGCAGAATGAGCAAACCTGCTGGCTGAAACTGCTTAATCACTTGCTTCCTAACTGACATAAACACCTCGAGTGCTGCTTAGTAACTTCAGTTTTCTGGGCTATCGTCACGCTGAACAGCCATGTTAATTAGCTTATTCTTGTCCTAGTGCTTGTATAACTAGGAATTTGTGTACACAGATTCTGTCTAATTGTCTTCTCAGGTCCAGTTCCCTTTTTTAAATCTAGGAATATATATCTATGAGAGAGCAATATAAACCCCAATCTATTTTAATATGTATTTTAGATCCAGGAAATATTAGTTTGTCTTGCTTATTTTCAAGCCACTGTTTTTCAGGAATGCCAAATGGATGCTAATTTCTTTTCAGTTCTCAGCATTTCAGCTTATCTGTCTTTATATTCAAAAATAATTCCACTGATATGTAAACCTAATGTCAGCAGTGGTGTCATTTTTCCCCAAGTTCCTGCTATTTTTAAAGTATTTTTTCTGAAAATAACATGGGAAAGTTGAGTTTCCTTACTGTTTTTCTTATTTCTTTGTGCAGCTATAATTACTTGCTATCTTTCCTTGAGCAATTAGCTTCAATAACTGACTCAACTTCTAAATTTTAATTGACAGGCCTTCTCAACTCATCCTTTATTCCTTCCATTGTAATCCATAGAACAAGAATTCTTGTCTCAGTGTTGAAGAAGCCCTTTTGACAATGGTGTCTGACTTTCTCTGATACATTATTTATAAAATAACCACGTGAGTCACTTACACGCATACCTCCAGTTCTTTCCACAGTCGCTCATCCTGTGGCACACCATGTCTATAATCTCAGAAAGGGAAACTGCACTGTATGTTAGTTCACTGATCTCTCACCTTAGTGAACATGGGGGCCCCAAGAATTGTTAGAAGTTGCTTCTCAGAGTAATTTTTCATATTTCTTCATGTGCTTCCTGAGCGCCACAGGTGAAAAGTTATTTTGCATCTAGAGCCAGTAAGCAATGCCAGACATTTCTCATCGTGTTTATTCTATTCCCCGGATCAGAAAACTCAAGACAGTTTGGCAAATGTAACAGCTCAAATGTGATATCATTCACTTAAAATTCTGGACAAAGAAGCAGAAACAGAAATAATTTCATTCTCCATTTCTTATTTGCACAAGATGGCCAACATTGGGATTCCATGGTAGCAAAAATAATGAACAGCAAGATAGAAGAGACTGCTTTCTGCAATAACCTTTTGGTTCCATTCAACTATTCTTAACCAAAAATACAGCAACTATGACACACCCAAGGAGACAATACAGAGAATGTGCCTAGCCTCTCCTTTTGACAAGACTACCATTCTAGTTGGCTGTCAAACTGAAGTGACTGTGTTTACACTCTGTATATGCCATAATAATTAAGTGTTGAAAATGTCACATTCAGGTGTTTCACAGGGAAAAATCAACAACATGGAGAGCACTAGCAAGTAAAAAAAGTAATGGATAATTTTATCTTCCAGTAAGCTTGTTTAAATGTAGCCTAACACCTTCGATTATTAAACCACAGCTTCAGTTGACTTACGGTGCTACCATAGCTAGCATTTTGATCACACCTACAACAAGATCCACATGCAAATGTCAAATCCAATGAAAGTTATATTACAACAAAAGGACAATATCTGCAACTAGGGAGAAGGGAAGGAAATGTCTCGTGTCAATCTCTTGTAACCCTTCTGTCTACAGAATTGTTGAAGGGCTCTGAACGAGATGAGAGGTGAAGGAATTAAAACAAGAGCTTCCATTTGTCTGTGTGTTGCTCTGCTAAACTCTAACAGCAGTGTTTCTTGGATCTGTCAGCTTTCACAGCTGGTATACTCAATAGGAGGTGCATTTTAGTCAATGCAGTAATAGCATAAAAAGGGAATGAAGCCTCCAAATGATTTAAATGATGCTTGTGGATTGTCATTTCACAGCTTTATGAGATGTTCCTGTTTGCCCTCCCTTTTATTAGTTAGCATCAGGCTACGTTTCTGTGCAATTCCCAGCTGAGTCACCAGAGAAGGGTCCACCTTCGTCATGTAACAATTAGATTTCAAGTCCTGACAAACACCCAGCCTCAGGAACAGAGACAATTTGTAATACATTTTATGAAGAAAAAAAAAAAAGTAAAAATATGAAAATTCATAATAAATATTTGTTTTCTGTTTGAGCCCTCTCCTCACAGCCCCACTTGTGAGCTTGCTTCTCCCATTTGCTAGCTACCACAGCCCACAGGGAGGGATGTTTTTAATGCAAGGATAGGCATGAATTTCAAGCAAAAGATCAAAATGGTGCATTTTTAATTTTTTAAAGAATAGAGCCAATTAATCTTTTTATCAAACTACACACATTTTCAAATGACTTAGATGGGAAATATATTGGTTTAATTAAGATTTCACAGGGAGAGACAGTCGCAAACACTTGGAACTCAGAGAAAGTGGGATCTTTACAAGGAGGGTGCTGTACCTTTTATAACTCCCTGTGTCTCTGCTGTTTGCACTTCAAATGGAGTCCATTTTTATCTGTCTACTCTCCTGCTGAGAGAAACTGATTTTATCATGCATTTCAGTGAAGCTATTGAAAACTTCAATCATGAGATTCCTTTTGGCTTTATATGTTTCTCTCTCTGTCAAAGCTGCACTGTGACATTGGTTACAGGGCAGCCTACATTGATTTGCTTTGTTTTACAAGTTGATTAGATAATCTTTGTCCCATCGTAACTTCCTCTAACAGAAAACTTAGTACCCATATTTTCCTCAGCTGAGTCCCCACTTAGTTTGAGTTTTGTACTTCAAGGATTTTGATGGGTATGCCATAATTTTTTTTGTT
The DNA here is from genome assembly GCA_025331215.1 of Actenoides lindsayi. NCBI lineage: Eukaryota > Metazoa > Chordata > Aves > Coraciiformes > Alcedinidae > Actenoides > Actenoides lindsayi. Next base: position 53,882 of record WTSP01009304.1, on the reverse strand, counting down.
TGTTTTTTTTTGTTGTTGTTTTTTTGTTTGTTTGTTTGTTTGTAGTAAATGGTGAGAAGTTCAAGAATGACAGCGTGAAGTTCTACACGTATACAAAAAGAATAACATAAGCAATGCCAGCATATACTTTCCCCTCACTTCAGGAGCTCAGGAATATTTCAGAGGTATAAAAAGAATGTACTACCATGGCATGGCATTACAATGCAAATATTTTGGGGGCACTATCACATAGGAATTCTATATTGACAAATCATACACTCTTAATGTTGAGATGTAGTTATTTATCCAGTACTCAAAGATATGAAAAGGGTAGGATGTGGTAGGGAGAAAAATATGTCTAAATAGTTGAGTCATAACTAAATTTATTAGGCTAAAAGATCTTCCTCTGACAAAACAAAACAAAAATAAAAAAAATCTACTACAAACAAAAAAACACCACCACCCCTGAAATATAAAATTTGGCAGGTGTTCACTTTTAAATAATATTCAAATTGAGCCATTGAGGCTACGATGGCCTGAAGCCCGGATATAGCCATGCATTAATTTCCTGTCTTTTGCTTTTGTTTGTCAGTTAATATAAGACAAATCATGTTATATAAATGAAATTGAATGCTATTTAGGTCTTAGTAGACAAGACATCAACATTTGATTCTTGCATTCTGTGCCTCTGTTCTTGAGCCAACTCTATGTGATTAGTGTTACAATGCTGCATATATAACCGATTTTTAGTTTGCTTGCAAGATTGACAAATGTAATGCAAAATGAAAAATATTTGTGGCTGAACAGTTGGGAGTATTTTATCTTAGGCCAAATGGAAAGTTGTGTTTTGCCCAAAAATATTTTTTATTGTTTAGGATGTTTTTAACTTTATTCAAATCCAATTACATTTTGAGATGGAGCTGTTTAAAGCTGAAAAATCAGAACATTTAATATTGAAAGTACTTAAATAAGTTTAAATGGTAAAAGAGTAATTTAATAGAAATTCACAAAACAGCTTAACCCTTCTCTAATTTATTTGAAAAGATATATTATTAAGAATACTTATTTTTAATATTAGATATTTCAATATTATCAACAAATTTTTGCCCATTTCTGTTTGTAACACCTGTGCTCTTTTGACGGGCACCGATGGAAGTTGAGCAATCTGGCTGCTTGTTCTTCAAAGTCAACAATAATTAGGGGTTAAAACATTTATTTTTTTTCAGAAAAAACACAGACCATTTGGTCAGGCTCTGAACCATACTCAAAGAAACTGAATCCCATTCAGACCCTGAAACAGGTACAAAGTTAAGAAAATTGGCTTCAAGAAATCAGGGCATGTGGATCTTGCTGACTCAAGAACTTGGTACTTTGTTAATCTATTTTAGATGCAGCAAATGGTCCTTTCCAGTCTACCAGACAGAATTCAGATTGTTTTTAGGTTGTGATTTTAAGTGGTCTTAGAGTGATGACTGCAGGGAGAAATTTCACTTGATGTCAATTCCTTTTTATTTTTCTCTGAAATGCGTGATGCTAACGGCTGCAGGCACAATACCAGCTGGCCTACAGGCCAGAGCAAGGGCTGTGTTTCCTGAGGGGTTTTCTGCTCTCCGGTAGCAAACAGTTTTCCTATCAACCATGTCCCTTCTCCTACAGGGTTCACAATGGCCCCTGGCAGCCCTCAGGCAGGAGGACAGACTGGAGCTCTGAGGGCAGGGAAGAAAAGGTGGAGGGAAAACAGCCTTTCTGGAGGCCAAGCCCCAGCAGGGACAGGATGAGCGTAGGGCATGGGTAACTCTTGCCCCAGTGCCATTAACGTGTGGAGTAAATTACCAATGGGTAATAGATGAGGACACGTGGGTGGACTTGCACTGCCAGGACCAGCCTTCTCTTTATCCCCCATGAATAACCTCTCCCTGGGGAGATACAAACTGCTGCCAATCTCCTGCAAACAGCCACCCCTTTTCTCTCCTAATCCAATCAGAATGCTTTCAACCAACCCTCCCTTCTCCCATAGGGTCCTTGCATTTAGAAGGGCTGTCAGTTATTGTTCAAGCCCCACCCCTCCCTGCTTTCCAGCCCCTGCTGTGAGGTTTAGGAGACCCTTGCCATTTTCTGTAGGGGTGGTGGGAAGAGGAGCTGGCAGAGGTTTGAGAAGGGCAGCTTGGTGTGGTATCAGGAATAGTGTGGCCAGCAGGACTAGGGATGTGATTTCCCCCCCTGTACTCAGCACTGGTGAGGCCTCACCTCGAGTACTGTGTACAGTTTTGGGCCCCTCACTTCAGGAAGGATATTGAGGTGCTGGAGCCGGTCCAGAGGAGAGCAACGAGGCTGGGGAAGGGACTGGAAGGAAAGTCTTATGAGGAGAGGCTGAGGGAGCTGGGGTTGTTTAGCCTGGAGAAGCGGAGACTCAGGCAGGACCTTGTTGCTCTCTACAACTACCTGAAGGGAGGTTGTAGTCAGGTGGGGGTCGGGTTCTTCTCCCAGGCAGCTAGTGACAGGAC
>WTSP01009304.1:0-51299 GCA_025331215.1 Actenoides lindsayi | reverse complement strand
GATGTGGCAGTGTTGGGTCATAGGCTGGACTTGATGATCTCAGAGGTCTTTTCCAGCCTCAGTAATTCTGTGATTCTATGGTAACCCAGTGGGGACTCTTCAGCCTTTAATCACCTGAGGAGAAAGCCTTAATTGCAGCTTTATTTTTATGACATTTAGGCAGTCCATAAATATTTTGCCATCTGAAATTGCTGTAGCACATGGTGTTGGCCAAACATGTGTTTGCTGCTTTGGATGGATCACAGTCACTCTGTCCAGGCCACCGACCTCCTGTGATCCACTCCTGCCAGTGACTAAACTGATGCAACAACTAAATAGGCAAATGTGCCTTTTCTGTGTTTTCGTAAGATTCGGATTTTCCTACCTATTTTCTCACAGCTTGAAGACAGCCCCCCAGTTTGCACTAATCACAGAATGTGATGAAATCCTGGGCTCTTTCTCGTATAAGCTTCTCCTTGGCCTGTGCCTACACAGGCATGAGATGGTCTTTGTATTTGTCTGTGTTTGCTTACAGAGATACAAGCACATTTTCACACACATGTGCACCTGTGGGCTCTGTCACATCAAATGATATGGGTAGTAGAACAGGTGTGCCACAAGTTCAAATGCAGATAGCTTATGACCACCACTGTCATCCCATATTCAAGAAAAGGGCACATTTTAGGAGACTTTTGATCGCTTCCTCCAGGGGATCACTACTTTGTGTCCAAAGGTGCCAGTGTTCTCCAGACAGTTATATTAAATAACTGAGCATTGAGCAAACTATGGGGTGCCCCAATTCATGGCATGCAGCTGGAGTGGGAAACAGTTGTAGCATGCAGAGAACTGCTCTAGAGCAGCTGTAACTCTTGCAGTAAGAGTAAAACCACACTAAGCTGAGTCCCACACCCAGCTCAGTAAGTGACTGTGCCTGTGAGTTCCTGCGTGGTTTGCGGTTTCCACCCTGCCAGCTTGATTGGCTGCACTTCATGAGGGAGAAGCAGAGATGCGGTGGTGAAGAACTGTGTGTCCCACGTAGCTCCGCAGACTTCGGCCCTTGCTAAGCACTTGCACTGAAGACAGGAGGCAAGTTGATTGTCTTGTTATGACACTTGTGCCATTCCTCACTTCTTTGTCTCGACACAGATCCTGAAACAGCTGAGTGCAACCATCTGCCTCAAAGGTACAGATCTGCTCGGCTGCTTGCTCCTTTCACTATGAAGTTTTAAGGATAGATGCATTGGCTAAATTAGCATCACATTTTCTGCCGAGTTCAACAAGTAAGGTCTTAGCTGCAAGGCTCAAGATTTAGTGTGTTTTCATTTCCACTGCAGGTGAATCAAGTTTTTTCTCCTTGTCAATGGGGGATTAGGGCTGTGATCAGAAGCAGGGCACTTATTGGAACAAAGCAAAGAAAATAATAAATGGGGAAATTATTTTTTTTTCAGTCAGAAGCACAAAGCAAAGAGAGATCCAGATTTCCCAGAAACTTTAAGGTTGCTCTGACAGAGATCAGATTGTTGTGTCTCCGAGACAACCAGTGTGATAATACTGACTGTGGCAAGATGCCTAGAAAGAAAAATGTTTCTGGCAACTGTAGATCTGGCATTGTTTACCCTCCTTTTGGTGTCTCCCGTGGAATGTATTGGGGTCTCAAGGGGCCAGGCATGGATGTAATTTCTCCTCAATTGCTTTTTAATGTTCTTGTAAAGCTTTTTGATGCATTGTAAGCATAATATGCAGTATTATTACATTTCTTTTAGAATGGAGTGCTATAGAGCTTTATGGCAAGGTCTGTGTGTGTTTCATGTGTGTGTTTATGTGCATAGAGAAAGTTGATAGTACTTGATCTGTTTTAGAGTTAACCTGTGAGCGAAAGGGCATCAGTCTCCAGGATATGATTTAGTAGCAGCCTATCAGCACAAAATTTTCTTACAAGAAATGATGATCTAAACTCTCTGCAGCAGCAGCAGCAGGAGAAGCTGGCACATTTATATTTGTCCGGAGAAGAAAAGTTTTATAATGACTGAGTTTTTAGTAAAGGAGCATGGCACAAGTAGTTGGGTTTTGGGATGAGAAAGAGTTGCCCAGCAGTTATGTTTTGACATGAAAGACTGTAGCTGAAGAAGCTAGTGATGCCAGTCATCCACTGGCACAGTGGAAGGAGAGGGAGGCACATGCTTTAGCCTCTGCTCCCAGGTTTCTGAATAGGACTTAAACTCTGGCTGTGATGTGATGGAGAAATGAGTTGTGGAAAAAGATATGGAGAAAACATGTTCCTTTAGTAGTGGCTCATTGGAAAAATGCTGTTGATGTCCCAGTGAAGAAATTCCCTTTACTTTCTTATCTGGTGACGTTTACTTCTGTTTCTTTCTTGCATCCAAACTTCACAGTCCCACAGATAAGAGATTAAACACAGAATAGCACTGTGTGCCTTCCCATTTTTATCAAGAAAACAGAACAACCTGGAGATGGATGGATGGATGGACAGTGTGAAATGTACATATTTAAATTTAGCTTAGTTTTGTTGTCTGGATTTTGAAGTTGTTTTTATCTCTACCACTCCCTTCTGTACACGTCTCCTAAAATTAAGACTGAGGAATATGCCTGGACAGAACAAAACCCAGTCTTTCACAAGATACAATTTTGTACAACTCCCAGAGAGCCAGGACTCTGCTGCTCAAGTTAGCTGTCTGTCCTGATCTCTTACACCTTCTTACATTGGTTTGCAGAGGGTATAGTGTGTCTGTAAGCTTATCTGGTTTTTATAAGTTATGGCCATTACTCTATAAAGACATCACATAGAATCTAAAGACTCTATAAAAAACATCACTTTTCTCTACAAACTTTGTCTTCCTTTAGCTAATCACACTGAATTGCTTTCTCCCCCCCCCCCCACTTTCTACTCTTGCAGCCATACACCAGCGCCCTCCATTTTTGCTGATTCAAGGGTAACAGCACTAAGGATGTAATGCCATCTGTACAACGATATACTTTGCCCATATACTCCCCATCAATTTGCAGCTTGACAGCAGCTCTCTGTGGCAATATCTGAAAGTTTGGCAAGCGAGAGGTTGCTATTAAGCCACAGGTCTGGAAATACTGCTGTAGGCAGTCTCTTTTGGTTTATTTTTACTGCCTGACATAATGAAAATGATTTTCATTGCCTTCACTACTCTGCTTCCCTTAACAGTATTTTTACTTGAAATTCTCCTCTGAGCGGAGCTGTGAGACGTATACAATAAAATACATTCACTGGCAAGTTCAGTCCCTGATATTAGTCAGAAGGGTCTACCTACTGTGGCTGAGGAAATGGCCTATGTTTTGCCAGTAACGAAGCATTGCTATCAACACTTGATAAGCCTGTGTCTTTGGGACTCATTTCAGTTTCTTTAGTTTTTACAAAATAGGGCCCAGTCGCCCCTACATTTCTCCTTTCTCTGCAGATTCTGGTTTTGGTTAAGAGGAACATAGCTATTCTGTCTTCTTCCAGTTCCTCAAATTGCTATACACAATATAAAGACTGTCACACACCTGATCCAAATCTCAGGTCTGGCTGCAAGTCAATCAGCACAAATGATACCCATAAATCCCTTGGTATCTTCCAAAAATATTTTGCAGCTCCCTTGAGAGAGACTTCTTAGTCTTTTCAGCTTAGTTTTCCACCATTCTTTGTATGTTTGGGCAGCAGCAAGCGTATTACCATCGAGGATCATATGGCAGTAACTTTGCCTTTCCTGTATGAGCCTTTCACCTTAATGCCTACACACATTTTTGCCTGCTGATGGGCATTTTGCCCATTTGCCCTTGATAAGTGAGTATGAACTCTCTCACTTTATCACTGTAGTCAGACCCACGTACATGAATGTAATGAGATTGAGATGACAGAAGCACTAATGCTGTACTAGCTTAACTAACCTGACAACCTGCAAAAATGAACTGGCCTCCTGAGAAGGCAGCTTTATTGCTTTCTGTGCCTTATTCCACTTAAATGTCTACACTGTACTTTTTAGATGTGTCCTACGATACAGACAGTTGAAATGACTCACCCAGAGATGCACAGCAAACCTTTCAGGAAAGCGTGTTCTTGATCTTCTTTCTTCAACACTAGACAAAGCTGCCTTGTTTCTGCATTTTATAGTGACAGTTTAATTTTAAATATTATTTCAAATAGGCACTTTTTTAAAGGGGGAGAGGAAGAGACTTGCACAAATGTGAGTAGAATTAGTTAATGTAATATTAGCTAGGCTAGCTAGATAGGAGCTAAATATTAGCTAGGCTAAGAAGTGTATGTACTGTATTTTTCATGTTTCAAGGTACAAACTGATTGCCATGATATAACCATTCTAGTGGGTTTATGTGGTACTCAAATGCTTCTGCTGTTTTGTCACTGCTCTCCCATGGATGTCGAATTTACTCTGCTGGGTAATCTGGCGGAGAGGAAAAGCGCTTTTCTTTTGGCTGTAGCCCAAAACGCTATCTCTGAAGTGTAGTTGCTGTAAATACTGTTTTTAGAAGAATTTCAAATGCATGAGAATGAAAAAAAGTGATCTTGAAAGGGTCCAAGTTCTTCCTGCAGCCGTAATTTTTTTTTTTTTTTTTTTTTTTTTTTTATTTAATCGTTCTGCTGATTAGAGAACCATGCTAAAGTACCATTTAAATAACATTTAAGCCAGGGAGACTAACCTTTGAGGAATAAACTTGCTAAGAATGGACACATTATCCTGGCACTAAGATCACAGGTCAGTACTGAGAAATCATTATAAGATGAAAGAAAACTACTTGAATGCCTAAATGAACAGTATACACCAATACATGATGAAACTCTTTTCCTTCCCTTGGAGCTCCAAGATCCATCCTTCCTCCCTCTCCTCAACTCTATAACATTTTTTACATAAGGCTTTATCTTTTTGGAGCAGTGTACAGTACTAATTACATGCCACTTTTTTCCTTGAGACACAGTATGCCTTTGCTCTCCAGAATCTCCTTTCTAGTTCCACAATTTTTTACTATCTCATCATGACAAATCCACCAGTAACCCTCAGAGTATGATATTTAAGCCTCAGAGCTCTAGCATTCCTTTTTTTTTTATTTAAAAAACCCAAAACAAATGACATAAATAACATTGTATTTCCTGGTTGTAGCCACTCCAAGCTATATCTGAGTTCTGTCTCTGGAGAAACACTCCATATCCCTGCAATTTAAATGGAGTTTATTTTAGGATGTGGACAAGCTTCTACAATTGTGCCTGTGCGCGAATGAGCCCTGGTAGTTGTTTGTCATACAGAAGAGTATAGCGTGAAAAGATAGGATGCTGGAAGCATTCTGTCTGGCTGCTTGTACATGGCATTTGCTGTACTGGATCAGACTAATTCTCTGTCGTGTCCAGTATTCTTCCCAATTAGTGATCAAGACCTAAAGATTCTGAGGAAGGTGACCAAACTCTCTATCAGTCAAGTGTGGACAGCTTTATGTGGGGATGGAATAAACACTTTCTGAGTGATTAGTTTACAGTTTCAGGCTCTATTATCATTACAGTGATAAAAATAATACCGTTGTTGAACCATTATGTGCTTAGATTCTCCTTTCGTGGTAATCCTAATAGTGTAACAGATCTCTGAGATTAAATCCATCAAGGCAAACACAAATTCTCCCTATTTACTCTACTGTCAAATAGAATTGAATCTAGTCTGAAAATACTTTCCCATCTTGAACAGAAGGTGAATCTTAATTCGTTGAAGCCATCAAGTACTTTGACATGTTTAGTGGAAGGGGATGAATAGATGTGCAGTATTACATTACTGAAAATTATATAGGCGTTGTCATAATCATGTCATTACCTTCATCGGAGATCATGTATGGCACTTGCATCCTTTGCCTACTGATTTCATACAGTGTATATTGCTATCTCCTGTATCCCAAGAAATTACACCTGTACTACATGACTAAATGGTTTAATGCTGTCTTTGTCTTCTGCTGTAATGAGCCCATTCAATGATCAAAGCCTCTGAATGTTTGCGTTGTCAGATTAGCATTAAATGATGTTCCCACGACATCACAAGGAGTTCTCCGTGGGGCTGATACTGCTGCTCACAGTTAGCTTCATCTTTCAGAGCAGCAGCTGCTTCCCCCTGTTTCCAACAGAAGTGAAGTTAAGTGTCCCTGTTGATGAAAGATGCTGGGGGCTCTACTGTCTACTGAGAGTCCCAGTGTGAAGTGATGAATGTTTTGAAAGGGACATTCTAGCTGTAGGCAGCTCAGGTGTCTTGGAAGTTCCATTTGTAGCATTGTCTGAAGGAATAAATTAAACACCGGGGGGTGGTTTAAGGGATGTTTGGGTTTTTTTTGTAATATATCTAAGATGTGTCATAGAGGTAAAAAAACCTCTGGGAAAAATCTTCATATGTTATCAATGCAATGGTTTTGTGATCTTTAGGTAGAAAGAAAGATCAAACCCAAAGTGCTACATTTCTTAAAGAATCTGTATTTAAGAATAATTTTACTTAATAAATTAGTGAATAGGTTTGCTTGTAATTTCTTATGGAATTCATTATGTGCCCTTACAGTTAGTTCTGTAATTCTTAAGCTATGCTGTGCTTTGCGTACATAGTAAATCCTTATTTTAAATGCAAAATCAGATCATCTCTAAGTACACAGACATGACAAGTACCTCCATAGTATATAGTAATTAATTTGATTTTCATTTTTTTAACTGTTTTTCAACACTGTTCTGATTTGCTCCCCTTGACTGTTGAGGTCACTGTGGGAAGCAGGGTTGAAGCAAGCACAAGATGATGTCTATAGAAATTAATCATTCATTAATAACTGCAACTGCAGAATGAATTTAGAAATATTTTCTTAAATCTTCAGGGCTTCTAAAGGTCATCTCTTTAAGCATCCTAAGCTTTATTATTGATTAGTTCTTTTACAAAAAGGCTTCAGCTGGCTTTCAGACGCTGTTGACGCTGTACACTCTGCATTGACAGAGGCTACATCTTCATTGCTAAAAGCAAGCAATACTTGAATATTCAAGTTGTTTGCTCCAGATATATTTCTCAGCATATAATCTCAGGAAAGAGGAAGCACAAGGGATTTTAGGGCAGTGTGTCTGGCTGTGGTCAATACAATACACCTGCCTGGAAGGTACCTCAAACAGCTACGTCAAGGTAATGATTTCACTGGGAATTTACTATGCAGTAGCTGTCTGATTAAAAAAAAAAACCCAAACAAAACAACTAAATGCATCAGTTTTTGAGGTGCAGGCAAAGTCATAGCAGAAGAAAATCCAGGCCTCAGCAAGCTCTCATTCTAAAGAGAAAGGTAACTGAAGAGAGGGAAGTTGAAGGGAAGAAAGATGAAGGGCTTGTTTGAATGAGGAGCTCTCCCAGTGGTGTTGTACCAGGGCAGTTGTTTCAGGAGAGTTCTTTGGGTAGCCGTTGGTACTCCAGAATTAGATTTCCCTTTTCTGTCTTGATGTCTATCTCTTTGGTAATGCCTCAAAGCTCCCTACACCTGCTTTTACCTTTATTATTACTGTGTCACTGTAATAAATCATCAGGGGTATGGCTCTCAACTGAAGAATTCCTTTCCAGAGCCAGATAAAGAGCTTTTACCATTCTTTGTATACCATAATTTACAGAGACACTGGGAAAGGTAGCACCCTTGTAGTCACTACCTAGAGTCTTCCAAGCACTTTGTGATTTCATCTGGTAATTTAGGGGAGATTTCTAAGGAAACTCTCAGCACTTCAGGAGATGGTGTTAGTGACTCTGGGAGGGAGAATCAAGCCCTTCATCTGAGTCAATACTGAACGATATACCCTAAGAGATTTCTTGCACGAGGCCTGCAACTGTAGGTTGTTTGCCTGTGGTCATCAATTATCCATCAGCTAATTGCATAAGTCTAACGGTGTTTGCCCTGATAGCCCAGGCATGTTTTAGTTTGCCTTCTGTACATCTGACATTTTAATTGGGCAGTTGTTGCTTCTGCTCCTAACCTGCTGTGCACTGCTGAAAAGCACCAGAGGATGGATTTCATTGTTAGGTGAAGGGATAGATACAGAATGAAGGAAAGCAGCAGCCAAACGAGGTACCCTCCAAGATAAAGCTGGGGTCAAAGAAATAGTCGTCATATTTTAACATTCAGGCTTACCAGCTCAGCTAACCCATACCAGAGGTGTCCAGAGAAGTGTTATTCTCAGAAAGGCTGCAGCAAAATAAAAGCTCATAATAGGGCTTCTTAATTAAAGTGCTGGGTAGTTTTAGTAAGAGAAGCCAAAGGAGCAGCTGTAATCCTTTAAACCACACGCCCCTGCCCAGCACTGCTGCATCGCCTGCTGATGAAGCCTGTAAGGATACCAGAAATATAAAGTGAGTCTAAATTTAATATGTGTTTTGTGAAATGCAGTGGGAATATCTTGGGGTGAACAGTGGTTATTTTCTTAATGAATTATTGCTGGTTTGAATGGTTTCTGTTCATTATGTTAAGTTTTACTTTTCTGCTTGAAATGGTTTTTAGCTTTTGAGCAGGATGTTCTTTTGAAATGTCAGTCTCCTCTTCAGTCTAAACAATCCTGGCATTACACTTTTAATGGGGTGGTTTTGAATGCATCAACTTCTGCTGTGCAATCTCAAATGCCTAATTGACTTGATCTTTGGAAGCATCTACCTTTTGCCTCGACCAGTTGCAGAGATGAGCAGAGTCCTGCCTCTTTCAGACAGGGCAACCAAGAAAACAGTAACCCAAAATTCAGTGAATGCTTTGGGTATATTTGGGGATTAGCATTTTTATGAAGATGGTCACTTTAATGAATATAACTATTTTTGTAAAGCTAAACTAAAAAGCAAGGCTCATTTTGAAGACAAAAAGCCTGCCATAATCAAATATAGCAAGATATGCACTAGTAATGAATATGAACATTGCAGTTCCTTAAATCTGATGCTAATTAAAGTAGATATGAATAGAAAAAACTCCTAGAGAACAGAATAGGAAATGGAAGCGCAGTGAGAATCACAGGGTTCTGGTTTTTTCATATGGAAGCAGAATTGTAGTGTTGATAATGTATTCAAATTGGATAAAGTTCACCCCTCTCATCATAAAGTAATGACACTAATCCCTATTTCAAGGGGTTAAATCTCATTGTATCAGTGCACAGTGCACAGGCCTTCTTTAAATCTTGTGACAAGTAATTCTTGCAACTGGCAGGTTTCTCACTGTAGAGCCCTTACCACATTCACAATGTGTCTTGAACGGTGAGAGCTGCATGGTTCCTACAGTTTGCAGCTCTTAAAACTTTCTTCTGCAGACTTTCTAAAGCATGCGTAAGAGGAGCCCCTTCTTGAAGGCTCTGTGAGGTACATGACATACAGCATTTTCCACAGTGCCTAGCCAAGTAACTTTTATTTCCCTTCTGGAATTTTTTTTCCTTATTTTCTCTTTTGCCTTGTTTTCTGAAATCTATTTACAAATGATCTCTGTCCTTTTTTTTTTTTTTTTTTCCCAGTTATGCAATGAGTGTGAAGCACACAGGAGTCAGGAAAGAATGATTGTAATGCTAGCTTATTTTTAGTGTGTGTTTTGATAATATGCAGCTGTATAATTGCAGACTAGCACTGAAGCCACTATCATCTTATGAATGCATATAAAAGGAAGTCTCAAATCATTTAATGCAGATCTTCTACCTAAATAATTTTCCATATATCTTTGATCTAGAAATGCACATAATTTATATCATTGCCGGAATGAGACTGGATTTCTATTAGACTAGTCACTGTAGAAAAGTAAGATTATATTCTCATCACGTATAATTTCGAAGTTAACCCTGCTCTGAGCAGGGGCTTGAACTGGATGATCTCCACAGATCCCTTTTAATCTAATTACTGTATGATTTTATAAACAGCTCTGATCTGTTCATTTTTGTTAAATTGCACCACATGAAAGAATACCATTTGCTTCAAGTAGTTTGCCTTATGAATAGGGAAGACAGGGTCTTATGATGGGAAAGGGTGGGGAAAACAGATGTAATATAGAAACACAATAACCAATCTGATAGACTGTCATTTGATATATTTTTTCTGGTTGGTTTTTTTGTTGTTGTTGTTTTTTGGGGGTTTTTTTGTTTGTTTTTTCCTTTGAACTCTTTCATGAGGTGATTCTTAGATGGCAACACTGCTGTTAGCATGGTGTATTCTGGAGCATAACAGTAGGAACATCTGTGCGTGATGTTTTGTTGTGTTGTGGAAGAAATAGCACATTGTCCTCCCCTTATAAACCATAATGTAATGTTGAATACAACAGCTGGCTTCTTGAAATATGTACACACCCATTTCTCAGCCTGAGAACAAAGTCGAGGTAAAACGATTGTGCTTTCACAGTTAAGTGAGCTGGTGGGACCAAAGCCAATTCTCATGGTATCTGTGAGCTTGCTTGTAGCTGTTGCAGATCATCTTCTGCCTCTGCCCTGATTACCTGTGCTATGGTATCCTCAGCACATCCAGAGTTCCCACTGCTGCTCAAGACCCTCGTGGATTATACAGTGCCCTCTTGTGTGGAGTCTGCCCTCATCTCTTCACCAATTCCAATGGTTGCTTTATGTACCTCAATAAGGGTGCCTTGGAGTGGACTCACTAAAAAACCTGGATTTCCATCTCATTCCTTTTCATTTTCTGTACAAAGCAAATACAAGCACATTGAGTAAGATGGAATTGCAATAATATGTCTGCAGTTGCCACCCAAACAAATATAAGAATACATCTTCTTTAAATTTTTTGAACCAGAATTACACTCACTTCTTTATTTAATAGGGCAGAATCTGCATGGACTAAGCCCAATGTTTAAGCTTTCAGATAATGAAATGTATGAGAGTTAATATGAATACAAGCATCATGAATGTATATTTTTGTTCCCATGAAGGCGATTTTACTTGGAGATTTAAGCACTGCTGTTCAGTGGTTTGTATGAAAAGTGTGGAAGTGGGCAAAAATTACTGAAGATGGCACAATGTCCATCCTGTATTCACTCACCAAGGTTGATTGAGTGTGGCATCAATAACTTGCAGAATAGAGGCAGGAGGGAGGATCTGCAGTGCTCTATGCAGTAAGGAAATCTTACTAATTTAAAAGACAAAAATTTGGACATTGGCAAAAAAATAAAAGTAATAATGCAGATCTTGGTAGTGCCCTTTCGCATCGTGTCACGTAGGTAGTTTGTTGCTCTGGATGCAAATACATTGATAGCTCTGTGCAAAACCAAACCTGCCTGTGCTTTGCTTGAGACGAGATGCCAGAGCTCTGCTCGCCCCACCCAACTGATATTTCATCTCAAAAATTAATTTGTGTGACCCACTGCTTCTATACTCACAGTGAATTTTTCTATCCTCAGTTTAAAGCACCGAGTCCTAGTGACATAGTATTGAGTATCTCATGAGTGTTTGCCTATTCACCGTCAGAAAATATTTCCTGTGAGGGTTTTCACTGGGATCTTTGTCTTCATAGTGATAGCTATTTTATTTTCTTCTTAAATGAGAGCTAAATCAATGCCTTTGTCCAGACTTTCAAGCCCAAGTGCTTGAACGGAGGCACCTAAACCATGTACTTTTAAACGGCTTAGTGCTTAAAGTTGCTAAATATGCATGGATCAAACAGACTTCAAGGTGAACTGTAAGAAGTCAAACTCTGCCGATGTGCACTTTAAACTGTAAGTATGACCAGGAGTGAAGGAGCATAGTGTTAGGCCAGGTCATATTTCCAGAGTTTGCCGTGTATTCTGTCCATAGAAATCTTTTAAGTGGGTGGGTTCACTGCTGACTGACTAATGTATACATTCCAGTTTCAGCCAACACCTGCTTACGCTCATGGGTGCTCCTTGTCGCCCACATGCACAAAACATAACGTACCTGCCCTCTGAGGGTACACAGAGCAGCTTATTCACAGCTGCTTGGATTGGTAGTTGCCAAAGAAAGCACAAGACTCACGTCACCAGAAGTATGCTCGCAGGACCTCTGTTCCTCCGTTCAGGCATATTGCAAATGAACATCTTCCATTTATAATCTCATCCCTGGGGACATGTGTGTTGAAACACACTTTTGCTTCGATGTGTTCAGGCTTGCATGCAGAATGCCTGCTCCTGTGTGAGGGCAGAAAAGGCGCTTCCCATGATGCTGCATTCACCCAGGCACGCGTGTAATCCCACATTCTCACACACGTGCAGAGTCTGCTGTTCTCCCTGTGTGTGTTGTAGCAAATAATTTAAATGTCTTTCTTCCCATCCTGCTTAACATGCAAATGTGGATAGCACATCGAGATTAGAAATAAATGTAGCAGGATGACTTCAGTCAACCCAAAATGTCGCATGACTCATTCACAGCCTTTGCGCAGCGTTCCCTTTTTGCCACATGCAATCTATTGAAGAGTCTACGGGCTGTGTGGCTCCCTGCTGCAGAGCAGAGATCCAGCACTTGCTCACTGAAGGAATGGGACTGGCATCATTTCTGCAGGGTGTGCAGGGGTTACACAGGGAGGTTCCAGTTCCCCTTATTGCCGAGAAGGTGCCCATGCTGTAGGGAGGGGAAAGGTAGGATGTCACTCCTGATCTATTTATAACAAACTTTGTGTTTGAGTCTTAGTCTGCACCTTAGTTCAGTAACCAATATTCCTACATCAGGGCATGACCTGGGTATTCCAGATGATAAGAACCTATTCCAATTTGATGTAACTCTCTTTTGGATTAAGGTAAACACAAATGAATTGTTCCTACTTCAGAGTAAAAAAATGTCTACATGTTAAATCATTCAGGAACTGCTGCTGCACTTTAATTTAAAATGTACCATAATCCAAGTGAACTAAAAAATGCATATACAAACATGAAATATGTTCCACACTTCTACTGAAAATAGCGTGATTGCTGTGCAGAGAGAAACCCCAGGAACAGTAACAAGCTGGCATTCACATTTACCTTATAATGAGAAAGAAAGTTGTATTGACTGTTGGAGTTGCATCTTTAAATGTATGAATTATTGTAATTGATTACTTTAAAACACTTTCAGAAGCATTCCCCAAGTGCAGATGCACATTGACTGACTTTAATTGAAAGAAAGGCTGTTTTGTAGCACTTAGGCCTTGTGAAAGGGGTCCTGTGCTTAAATGGAAGTAGAGCTTTGAAGATACATTAAGCAGAAGAACAGTAGCTAAGAGAGGCTCAGAAGGTAAATATGCAAGTGGCAACACTGTGCAATGAAGGTGCCACAGCAGTGCTCATTATACCACGTCAGATACCATTAGTAGCATTTAGCATTTCAGTTTCTGTTCTTACTTAAATGTGAAGCTTTATATATAAAGTGTATCAGACCTTTTCAGAGTAAAAGTGTCTGTGAACTTGAAATAACCTGGACAAGCTGGATAAGTGGGACTGTGTGAACCTCATGAGGTTCAACAAGTCCTGCATCTGGGTTGCAGAAACCCTGGCATCCATATAATCTGGGGGATGAAGGGATGGAGAGCAGCCCTGTGGAGGAATTGAGGGTACTGGTGGATGAAAGCTGGACGTGAGCTCGCAATGTGTGCTTGCAGCCCAGAAGGGCAGCTCTATACTGGGCTGCATCAAAAGATGTGTGGCCAGCAGGTCGAGGGAGGTGATTCTGCCCCTCTGCTCTGCTGACACCCCACCTGGAGTGCTGTGTCCATGTCTAGGGTCCGCAGCACAAGGAAGTCATAGACCTGTTGGAGTAGGTCCAGAGGACGGCCACAGAAATGGTCAGAGGCCTGGAACACATCTTACAAGGACAGACTGAGGGAGTTGGTGTTGTTCAGACTGGAGAAAACAGTGTTCTAGGGAGACCTTACCGCAGCCTTTAAGTACTTGAAGGGGGCTTATAAGAAAGATGGGGACAATCTTTTTAGCAAGGTCTGTTGCAACAGGACAAGGGGTAATTATTTTACACTAAAAGAGGGTAGATTTAGATCAGCTATAAAGGGAGAAATTTTTTACACGGAGAGTGGTGAAACAGTGGAGCCTGGGTTGCCCAGAGAGGTGGTCAATGCCGCATCCCTGGAAACATTCAAGGTGAGGTTGGATGGGGCTCTGAGCAACCTGATCTGCTTGAAAATGTCCCTGCTCCCTGGTCCCCTCAAAGCAGTTTGTGATTCTATGCCCAAGGTGAGGGCTCTGAGAACCTAATTATCAGATTTCCTATGTTTTGTATTTAGATTATCATATTTAAATGTATGTTGAACTAGACTTCTGTATTTCATTCTTTTGTAAAAGCAAAAGAGGAAAGAAAAAAATATACAAAAAGAAAAGAGGCGAGGCAAACTTTTCAGTAAAAAACCATAACTTGTGCAGTCAAATGCAATTTTGTACAAAACTAGTTTTTTGATTAAAAGGACAAAGAAACGTTACCTTTTCGTACTGAGCTGATTCTATTTCTGTACAAAGTCATGTCTGTTGGCACACAATGTAATTTTAGTACTAGAGGTCCAGAATTTGCCCAATTATCTGTGCTGCCAGGATTAATCTTACACAAAAAATATCAAGAAAAATAGCAGTTTCGTCGCTGATCTTGTCCTTCCTATTTTACACAAAATTTTATCAGCTGGCCTGATCAAAGAAACATGCAGTAGTTGATTTGAGACATAATATTATGTACCCAGATGTATATACTAGCAGATTTTCATACCATTTTGTTCACATATCCAACTCAAATGTGTCACTCTACAGAGAGTTCGATATAAGATTTAAAACTATTTTTACCAGATTGGATTAATGCCTTAATGTAATGAATTCTCTAGGTTGTGCTATGCCCAGAAATAAAGAAATTATAGCCTTCTGTTGCATCCTTCATCTTTTATATGTGAGGAGTTCCTTAGCTGCTATGAAAATGAACCAAAGACGTAAGGTGATCTTACTCACTTTAGCACAAATATTTACAGATTTTTCTTTTCTAGATTCCTTCTTCACATTGCGAGATGTGTGATCACACACAGAGAGAATTTACTATTCACATGCACTTCCAGTGTGTATTCATATGCAGACCCACATGAACAATAGAGTTGGTCAAACTCTTAGTTACAGTACAAGAGCTCAGAGCAACAGAACAGCATGTTGGATACTGTATGGTGTTTTATTAATTTCTCTCTGATGATCAAAGCCTGGAGGTAATGAATCTTGGGTATTCTTTCCCACATTTAGATACCTAAAATAAAAGGAAAGCACTCTGGAGTATCTAGATTGAATTGTAGGTGGGTTTTATTGTCTGTGGTTGGTTGTTTTTAATGAAGCCTCATAGTATCAGATTCTTGAGTCTGTTTTGACTCCTTTGCTTTGGAAGTGACTTTTGGAAAGTCCTTCCTAATAGGAAACATGTCTGCAATATAATCACTTCTCTTCCCAGTCTCTTGTATGATCGATTTGAGAGGTACAATTCTCCATCTGACTTGCTGCCTGCAGAATGGTTCCCTGGAGCTGTTCACAGCTGGTGTGGCTCAGAGAGGCTTTGACAGTACTTGTCATTGTACAAAAGACTAGCTTTAGGATGAGTAGTCCCAGGATTTCACAGAGCACAAACAGGGTCTGATGCCCTTCTTGATCCTTCTTGACTGCAGTCTTTTACTAAGAGTAAATCTCAGAGGATAAAGATTGTAGGTGGCTTCACCTGCATGAAAGGAGATGTGTGTACATGTCATCGGTTCAGAGGTGTACATTCTTACACTTGTTCTGATCTATACCCATTTATCCTCCAATGAAACTCCAGTATTAGCGTATATATGCTAAACACACATGGTATGTTGATATATTGATAAGGTATATTGGCATAGTAGTGATCTGTCACGGCACTAAATTCTGTGAAACCACAAAGTGCAAGCTCCAGCTGCACACAAAAGCAGATCCCTTGCTTACATATGCACATGCACAGTGGGAACAGGAATGTTATTCTGATAACCACACACTTGCAGTACAACACATATCAGCCAGTGCTGAGGCTTGCCAAGAAATGATGAGAAAAGTTGAGAGGCAGTTAGCCAGATAAGGCAGGAGGAGATTTTTTTTAAAAAATAGCATAGAAGCAAGTGGATACGTTGTTCATAATTAAGTCGTTTGTCTGGAGGGCTTCAGAAGGAGCTGCTCGACAATCGTGCCAAAAGAGTCCATTCAAAGCAACTTCCCATCAGGTGGCATTCCTCAAGTGTCTGCACTTTAGGAGCAGTCAGGGAAAATTCATTCTTTGGGAAGCAGTTAATGGAGCTGCATTACAGACCCCTTATTGCTCTGTCTGATAGAGAGACAGCAGGTTCACTTTGACAGTTCCAGAGCCCTGATCAGTTCAGATTAGGGGCTCATTGTCTGTCTGGCTTAATCAGGCATGGTTAGGTATATCTATCGTGATTAGAGGAGTGTAGCACAGGGAGGGGGAAGAAATAGAGTTGAGATTACTTTTCTCTAGGTTTAAAGGGAAGGTTAGCAAATCCCACTGAGTCACTAGGTGCTCATCAAAGGGATAATTTAAATCCTGGAAAGAAACGTTTTGTTGAACGCTCCAAGACTGGATTCAAATCACTGAAGAAGAATCTCTTTTGCTTTCTCTCACCTCCTTTTCTCCCTCTACCCCTTGCATGCAGCAAAGAAGAAAATCAGCACCTCATGCAGCCCATGTTGATTTTTCTCTTGACAGACATGCAGGCCCTGATAACAAAATGAGCTATCATCATAATGGCCTAGATGTCTGTCTCCTGTATTTTTGTCATGCTTTTCTTTTAGGGATGCACAGCGTACCATTGCAACAACCTCTTGGACTTATTTTGCTACTTGTTACTGTTCAGAAGGGATTATAATAAACAAATTGTAAAGACTGTGAAGAGGCTCCTTTTCCTATCAGTAGCAGCACTTGTCTCTTGTCTTCACCCGGCTGGTTTTTTTGAACACTGTAAACAAGAATTAGCCCAATGTATTATAAAGTCAGATGTGATGAATTTGATTCTGGTGGAACTTGGTATAGTTCATAGGTGATGGTGGAGAACAAGTGATTAACTCTTAAGGAGTTTCTGAAAGAGGTGGTGTTGGCTTCCAAGAGAGCAGTAAGGAGGAGAATGGTTTCTTAGATCTGTGTCAGTGATGAGAGTGATCAGAAACTAGGTCTTCTGGTGGAAGCTCCAGAGCAGAGGTCAGGCTGCAGGATCCGTGGTTTCTTGTCCTGAGTAACTGGCCCTCTTTAGCTCTCAGGTAAGATAAATGTAGGGCAGGCTCAGAAACAATGTTGTTATGAGGAGCATATTCTGTTCACCTTTTCCTGTGGTTTTGAACCTTCTTTTGGCTTGCAAATTCATCCATATTTCTCAGTGAAGGCACAAATTGCTGTGTGGTGAACAGAGGCTTCCTTGACAGTGAGAAGGATCTTCTTTGGTCTCATCTGCTGATCCTTAAAAAGCAGTTCATGGGCCCAACCTGAAAACCTCTTGATGCAAACCACTACACAACACAGGAGGCATGTTTTGCTTATGTAGCTTTGAAATGACTGGCAACAGAGAAGCTGTAAGGCAGTTGCTCCTGTCTGGACTCTTGGGCAGTGGTGCAGTGGTTAAAGGAAATCTATGGAAATCCAGGAGAATTGTTTGGTAGTGACGGAAAAGAAGTCCAAACATCCCTTCGTCTGTTGTCATCTGCTCCTCTGCTAATCCAGTCAGTTCTGTGACAGTTCAGTTCTTGTGATCTTGTAATTGCTGTCAAAGGTGATAATATGGGACGTAACCAGCGTGTCTCAGTGTAATCACCCTATAAATGCAGAAGGTAGAGAACCTAACTGATTAGATGCAAAAAGCTGCTAGTGACACACTAATAATTCAGTAACCAGGAGTTACAAGGTGGGGAACATACAAGAGGTTAGCAGGTCTGGAGAGATTTGAAGAAAATATTTACTATCATCAAATTTGCCAGTACTTCTTTAGAATAGGAAACTAGGGGATCATAGCAATATATTCCCAAAGAAAAATCTCTCAGATGTGCAGAGATGCTCTTCAGCTGGAATGGTACAGGTTGTTCAGCCTGGAGAAGAGAATGCTCCAGGGAAACCTAATAGCAACCTTCCAGTATCTGAAGGGGGCCTACAAGAATGTGGGAAAGGGACTGTTTACATCGGCCTGTAGTGACAGGATGAAGGGCAATGGTTTTAAACTAGAGAAGAGTAGATTTAGATTGGATGTTAGAAGCAAGATCTTTACCATAAGGGTGGTGGAACACTGGAACACGTTGCCCAGGGGGGTAGTTGAGACGACCCATCCCTCGAGATATTCAAGGTGAGGCTCAATAAGGCTCTGAGTAACCTGATCTAGTTGTGGATGTCCCTGCTCACTGCAGAGCATTGGACCAGATGACCTTTGGAGATCCCTTCCGGCCCAAACCATTTTATAATTCTGTGATCTTTGGAGGTGAATTACCAGAGTGATGCGAAGGGTTGCATGACTCAAATAGCAAAATAACAATTGTTGTTTGGGATTAAAGCCACATCTCCTTGCTATAAATGGTGCTACCTTGACAAAACTGTACGTTCTTCTAGTGCATGCACAGCTGTAGATTTAGAACAGTACTCTTACAGTTAAAGCTTATTCCTTTAATTGAAATACTTGCACCACATATGCAAGCACTGTGGGCTGGAGTCATGCCAGCTAATGTGAATGTGGTTTATGAGGGTAACGGTGACAAGACCAGCACTAGAATAGCAGTGGCTACGTAGCTGATGCTGTTGGCAGAGCTGTTTGAAAATCTTAGGACATGATCAAACAGGACTGCTGCAGGTGAGCAACGAGGCGCAGAGCTTTCAAGGCAGTCTTTGCTAAGAGAAAGCATGGGAAATTGGGATAGAGCTCTGCCTAAATCATTTCATGGAGCTCTGTAGAGGAGCTTTTATAGCACTGCCACTCCTGTGCACTCGGTCCTGAAAAAAATAACTGCCCACTAATGACCTGTCACCGTGGACAGCCCGAGCAGCTGTTTGCAGAAAGCAAAGCAGCAGGAGAGGATGAATTGCTGTGTGTGGAGCATATCTGAATGTGGGGACAGGAATAGATGGGAGATCGGGAAAGACCAGACAGCTTCCATTTGTAACATTCAGCTTTATGTGGATTTACAGCCCTGATGCTCCTGGATCCACAGATGCTGAGTTATTACTTACAGCAAAATATAGCAATTGAAATCTCCCTTATTTCTACACTTCAACTTCTGTTTCCCTTGTTGGCAATGTTACTTTCTGGAGGCAACCTAATCAAGAACACAGGAAAGTACTTCATGTTCAGGACAAACAAAACCTAGCCACTTAATCTTTCATATATTATCAACCCAAAAAAATCAAGAGCAGGCAAAATATTTTATTTATATGTTTTATTAGAAATAACCTTTTGTTTCCTCCTTTTCTTCCTTTTTTTTTTTAATCTTTTCCCTTTTGTTTTCTTTTCTTTCTGTCTGCTCCCATGCTTCCCAGATAGAAACTAAAGTAAATAAAATGCTTTGTAAGATGTTGCTTCTCTTGAAAGTTCCACCCCAGGAAGAGATTGCTAAAATTTTTGTAAGAGTGTATTCTTAAGCAGTTTTCAGACATGTTTGCAGACACACCTATTTTGGGTCATTCACCTAAGTGTAAAAGCAGGTGTAAGTTTATTTGCATCAGGCTTTTTTAGATCCTGGTTTTCCCAGACTGTATCATAGCCATGGTTCTGCCAATGGTAGATGATGACATAAGAAGTCTGCAGCAGTTATTTGTGGAATAACTTGTCTGCCTGTGTTGGGCTTTATCCAGTTGTCTAATAGAGACTGGCTAAAACATGGAAGTATGTGAGCCTAACACCCTTCCCATAAGGTTTGTTTCCATTAATTATGGGTGAAGTATCTGGATTTTTCTTCATATTTTTCAGGATAGCTGCCATGCATGTATTCCACATGGTGAAGAGGTTAACATGCCACTGTAACTGTGATGGGGAGGAGAATATAGAAATGGAGAAAAAAGAAAAGTTATTTCTCCTGTCCTAACCTATTTCCTATCCTTTCTCATTGCTGGGGGCTTGCCACTATTGAGTGTTTTGTTTATGGTACATAGCTTGACATGATATAGATTCAATATTATCATGGAATAGTTGTGGATACCTAACAGGAATCCAGACAGTGTTTTGTGACATTGTCAGGCAGCAAGCATGAGCGACAGCTCACAGCAGCACTCTTGCTGAGGGGCCCATTAGATCACGTCATGGAAGAAACAGAGAAAATAGGTTGTTCTAATGTGTAATGTAATGTAATCTGCCAGGCCATTCACAGAGCATGAGAATGAATATAGCTTAAAGCCAGGAAGACTGCAAGGACTGGTGTCCCACTTGCCTGTACAGGATTTCATATTCCTGATGTGTACAGTGATAGCTGCGTGTAAAACTTTTCACAACATGTCAAGAGCTGGTTGCTGTACTTTTCTTATGGCCTCCTGCTTTCTGTGCCTGTTTATTTTTTCAGCAAAATATATTGGAGATTATCCTCTGCAGTAGGAATTCTCATTGTCCCCTCACCAGTTTGAGTGCTTCACAATTTACAGCCTACCTCTGTTTTAACTAACAGGTATTCCAAGGAGATTATTTCCTTCCCAAAGGGTGGTGTGGAGGGCAGACTGCCACTGCCTGCTGCTGGACTGATTGTCTCAGACTGGAACATTGTGGTGGGTTTTGTGACGTACCATGGCTCATAAGAAAGGATGAATCAGGTCAGATTACAGTTCCACACAGCCCATGCTGCTGTGCCCAGCAACAGGAGTTTGGGGAAAGGGGGTAAGAACAGGGCAAGTACATGGCAAAGAGTCATTCACCAGGGCCTCCCAGATTCTGACTCTCTTGAGAATGAGCTTATACTGCTTATGTGTAGGAGAAACAAAGAAAGAAAATTTCCTGTTTGCCTTTTCCATTATTCTCATTATCTTCTACATTGCTTTTGCATTCATCCCTCTGTCAACTTTTTTCCCTAGCGTGAAGGATCCTAGTCTAGTCAATTTAGTCCTTCCTTGTTCAGGAACTTTCTATTCCTTTTGTCATGCTTAATTACTTTCTCTCTGCTATTTCTAATGCTACTGTATCCATTTTTGAGGTGGAGGGATGAGAATTAGCTGCTGTATTCGCCCCAGGGATTTGTACAGTGACGTGATATTGCTTTCTGTTTTGTTCTCTGTCTCTTTCCTGACATTTCCTAACCTGCCCTTTTGACTTCCACGGAGCTGACACTTTGATATAACTATCCATGGCAACTCAAAGGTATCTCTGCTGAGTGGTAGTTCCTAATTTTAAGTTCATTGCTGTGTTCATATAGTTAATGGTTCTTTATTTCAATGTCCATTGCTTTGCAGTCATTGGCACTGAGATTCATCTTGTATTTTGAAAAATATCTGCAAGTCTTTGTGATCAGTTTTAATTTGTATTACCCTAACTTTTTTTTTTTCTCATCACTAAGCTTTGTCTCTTCATTTTTTCTTGATCAGTTATGAATAATGTTGAACAGCTCATTCAGGTTGCTTTCTAGCTTTTAATCTGTTGTTAATCCTCTATAGGACCTTCCCTCTTATTCTTTGAGCTCTTAGGAGGCTTTTTAAGAGTGAGAGACTTCATCAAAAGGGATTTAGAAATGCAAGTTTTATATCAAGTGATCCCCCACATCCACATGCTCATCAGCTCCTTCAAAGAACTCAATCAGATTTGTGCAGTATGGCTTCCTCCTACAAAAGCGATGTGAGAGACGATTGCTATGTCATTTCTCTCTTATGCCCAGTAGTTCTTTCCTTCATTATTTTTTTACCAACTTCAGGCATACAGAAGTTAGACCTCCTGCCCCTTGCATCTGCCCAAAATGCTTCAATCATCAGCATTGTGTTTGCTGCTTTTTCTTCTAGTACCAAGGCTGGGTTAAGTCGTACATTGTACGACACAGTTTAATTGCTCGGCCGTTACAATCTCATGTTCAGTTTAGATTTCAGTCAAGATTTCTAAAATAAATACTCAGATTTGTTCTTGTTCATTTACTGATCTGTCCCCAAACCTTTTCTTCCAATTCTCCAGCTTGAGACATTTACCCTGGCTCTTCTCTGCAAAGGAAACCCTGGTATGGGGACCTCCTTGCATCCCTACAGAAGATGCGTGGATGCAAAGAATTCATTTAGCTTTTGTGCTTCATCCTTATCTTCTTTGAGCACTCTTTTTACATCTCAATCATCTATCAGCCCTACAGACATTCTGGCAGTCTTCCTGCTTCAGTTGCCTTTGAAAATAATTTTATTGCATGTTTTTACGTCTGCAGCTACTTGTTCCTCAAGATATGCTTTTCAACAGACTTATTATGGTTTCTTATTTAACTTACCAATCTGTGCTCTTTTCTGTTTTCATTATTTGGGTAGAACTTGCACTTTTTGAGGCACAGCACCCTCCCTTATTCAGTTGTTAAGGCAGCCCAGGCTGAGGCAGCAAAGGGGAAGTCCTTTAGAACTGACACCACCATTTAAAATATGTAGTGTACCAAATATTTCCAACATTAGAGACTGATAATTGTCCATGTCTCGCTCTGTCCTGTGACAGGCACAATTCTGTGCCTCCGTTTCTGTTCCCCATGCCCACTCCTGCCTGTCCTCGTCCACAGATGTGGACCCGTTACTGATGTGGCACGCTGTCTCTGCAGGGAGGAGCCTGATAGAGGCTGAGCTCTCCTTCTCTTCCTTCCTTTAGATGGTAACGTGCCTCCTGCTTTCTAGCAAAGTGCCAGAGGAGAGGAGAGCTGTTACAAGGTATGGGGTGAGTGTGGCTGTGAGACATGAGAGGGGGGGACTGTGGGAGAAAGGTACTATGGAGGAAAGGGGGGGTTTTGGAAGGAGAGGTAAAGTACTGTGTGATAGGAGAAGAGCGTGGGATCCCAGTGCCATCTTGTTCATCAGCTTCCACAACAGTGCAGTGCTTTTACAGGACAAATCCCTGTGTCTCAGCCAAATCTGATCAGCTGGAAACTGAGGGACGAGGTGGGCAAACAGAAGAAGGCACTTCCCCCTAGCCTAGTAGTCCACACTAACCCCTTGAGCATGGCAAAGATTCATGATTTTATACTCTCACAACAGTGTGCGATACCGTGCTGCTCTCTTTGGGGCTGATCTTGCACTGGCTTCCCATGGTGCTGTACAGCTCTGCTCTGTGATGACTGGAAGTAGTGCAGAAGACCCAGGTTCCCCAGGGAGATTAAGATCCTAGTTTGGGGCATTGCTTACCAACTGCTGCTGGTTATAGAGTCCTGAAAGTTTGTTCTCTGAATCCCGTTCCTAGGAGGCTTATTTTGTCTGCACACAGAGGCTCAGCCCAAGTGCTATGCATTGCTCTGGATAGCAGGATAGCTGAGACTTCAGTGCAGCAGTGCTTAGCGTTTGAGTGACTTGTTCTCCCGTATAAATTCTACCCTCTTATCGCTGACAGTCAGTGGAGCTGCACCGTTAACTCCGTAGCAAAAGGTTTGTGTTTTTGGAACTAAATATTCCCTTACCACTTGTAAGTGGCTTTGCTGGTGAAAACAAAGCTTTTATCTTACACTGCTTTTCTAGATAACGGCTCCCTTCTCCATTGTTTCTGCTGAAATGTCATCTGGAGTTTCTATACAGATGTTCAGGGTTGAATTCTGTCCCAGGTTGCTTGTCAGCCTGATCAGTTGCTCTTGTAGAGCTGAACAAAGATAGAGTACCTCACACTGTATATCTCGGTGCAAAACCTCACTGGATGGAGCTACAGGCTGGATATGTGTGTGTGCTGCAGGCATAAAAATAAAAACTTTATTTCTTATGCCTCCTTTAAATGAGTGTTGCAACTATGCCTGCCTGTGATGTTAATATGTGCCATTGAGCAGGGCTGAGCCTGGGCAGTCCCCGAGTAGTAAACTCATCATAGGTGGTGACCTTCCCTGGCATTGTTACTACTGAATATTGACCCAACTAACTATGTTAAGCTCTTTGGGATGCTGCTGTCAGACTATGTTCTTGCTGACATGATTTAGGCCTTGGCTCTTTACATCAACAGAGATGTGCAGATGTTCTTGCTCAGGGAATGGCATTCTGCCAAGCTAAAATACCTGCCCAGTGCTCTCAAAGCCATGCTGCTTTTTACTTCTCCTTTTATCAATCTTCTGCTGCACCAGTTCCACAGAACTGCAGTAGCCTTATGCCCCTCGGATCTGCCTTGTTACAATGGGGAACCACAGAGAAAATTCAGCTCCGTGCAGAGAGCCAGCACAAAATGGAGGGTACTGGTCAACTCACTACTCGGAACTGAAAAATCCTCCTTTGAACATTGCATAGACTTCATGCTAAACTCTGTACAAAGGGGATCTTCACACAGAACATTATGTATAGTCTAGCATTGTCCTTGGTTACTTGAAAGCTTAAAGGAGTTGCACCAGGCAGGTAAAAGCACAATCTGGTGCTCTGTCTGCAATCTGCAGTGCTGTCCTTTGGGATAAAAGGTGCATGAGAAGTGTAAGCTATTACAATAGGAAAAAAAATAAAAAAAAAATCCCATCTCTCTGTGTCATGGGGTGGTGCTTGAAGTCACGCACATGCAGAGAGGGAAAGAATGGGCCCCTGGCAGGGGAGTTTTCATGAGGGCCCAGCACTGACTTGTGTGGAGTGAGGATTCTCGAGTTACAGATGGAAGGAGGAACAGGATCAGAAAACCAGAACTGGTTTGAAGTTCAGGTGATGAAAAGTGGTAGGCTGGAGTTCAAAGACAGGATTATTGGCTAGTGTTGTTTTAGTAGTTGGTGGGGGAAGAGCTTTAGGCCACAGCATTACTGCATTGCTGATTTATGAACACAGCCAACACTGTATGGTATTTGAGTCACTTCTAAATCCAGCCGCTGGCAATGGAAAGCACATTTATTCTGTGTGTTAGATTGTTTGAAGAGGTATCTGTCTCCTGGTCTCTCCCCAAGGCTGGGATTGCTGAAATTGAAAAGGAGGTGTGAGAGGAGATTTTAACTGTTTCATAAGCCCTTTCTCTTTTGAGGGGGTCGCATCTCCAATAGCATCTTTAACATCTGGGATATTGAAAAATGAAAGGCTCTTTCCTTTCTTGGCCCCTGCAGAGAGAACCCCCACTGTCTCTTCTGTGACTAAGGAGCAAAAATCAAAGACAGGATTGGTATTTAAACAGTTTATTGTTTTTAAGTGTGGGGTATGTGTGTGTTTGTTTGTTTGTTTGTTTGTTTGTTTTTCTCAAGCTGGGATTAATGCTCTGCATTTAGGAGTACCAGGATTCATCTGCACTGTTGGCTCTGATCTCTGTAGCAGCCCACTGCTGCAAGATAAAACACTGAAAACATCCCTTGTTAAAGTAAGTCTCCTTTAGTCTCTTCCTTCAGTTCTTTTCCACAAAAGAGTAACATTAACTAGTTCTCTCAACGGTTAATTCCCCTCTGACTTGGCACCCATATGCTCTGTTAGCACGCAAGGGGCTCTCAGTGGCTGTGGGAGGTAATAGACTGAATCCAAAAATGTCAGTGCAAGAATAGGGGACAGTTTTCAGATCAGGTCTGAGCTGCATCTAGAGAGTTAGATCAATGCCTGGAATAAGAGTGGGGCAATCAGAGGATGAATCTAAGCTATATTTGCAAGTCTGCAAAAGGTACCCAAAGTAGGGATTAAAAAGCATCAGTAACTTTACAGAGAGAAAAGGGGGTCAGAATGTTTAGAATACCTGGGAAGAAGGACTGAGCATAAAGCATACTGGTAAAACAAAGGGTGTTATAGTTCAATATTGATGTATATTGACAAAACCCTAAGGCAGCAGGCTGGAATAGCAGGTGTGTAGCAGATCACAGCTGAGTTACATGCTCCAACCTACATGGGAGGCACCAACACTGAAACAACCCCAATTGCTATAGGACAAGTTCATGCTGAATGAGCAGAGCTGTCTGTGGACTGCTGAAAAATTGGCTTTGGTGCTGTATAGCTCACATCAGTCATCAAAAAAGAGGACACTAACAGAATCCAATTGGAAGCATGGGAATATCTTTTTATAGTTGGAAGTGAGATGTAAAAAAATCTCAGAACTGGTCTCCAGTGATATTACAGCCTCTCTCGTGGATCATTTCATCCAGGCATCTTTAGTCAAGTGCAAAGTGAGCACAACATAGACAACTTAGCCAGTAAATAGCTGCTTTATACAGCTAACACACATAGAAGCTAGCTAGGATTTAATGAAATATTAGGCTAAGCATTAGCATACTCCTCACCTGTGTAAAGGCACCCAAAGAGTCTTTGCTGGTGAGGCAGACATCAGTTGGGAGGGAAGAGTCAGCCTCCACGGTTGCCATCTGCCACCAGCTGGGTCAGGACTGATGACACTGACAGCTAAACCCAGTGACCCCAACAATTCGAGTCTGTCTATCCCAACTGAACCTCCTGTGATTTTGGTTTTCTTCTGAGAATTTTATATCTTTCCATGTTGGGTGTTTTTCCTTTTGAATTTCTGGGCTACTGCTGGTGCTTCCTCCACAGCCCTATCTCTGTCTAGAATTTTTGCCCTGCAGACTTTCTCCCAGCTCATTCTTAGCAGTTTCAGTCAAGTTGCACTGTATCAGAAGTGGGCCCTGGATCCTTGGTGCACGGGTAGTTAAATCCCTGGGTTGTGCATCAAAGGAGGAAGCTTACAGCAGGTATTGTAGAGAAGGAGTGTTACAGTAGCCTGTTGGTTTTTCAGTGGCATAATTTTGAAGCTTTCTCAGCATCAGCACTTTATATTTTGGGGATCTTTTCTCACTTCTAACAGCAGACAAGAAATAGCCCCCTGACTAGGGTTGTTCATATGGTTTCTTTCTAGGACTTTCTGGTCAAGAATGTCTTGCATCAGGCAAGTTGACTCTTCTCAAGCCATAAAGTCTGGGTATTTTTGTGAGAGCCTAGGTTAGGTAACAGAACATTTGGCTTCAGGATCATTGTTCCCAGATGAACCTATCTTAGTAACTGTAAAAATTACTTCTATATTGGAGCTGCCTGATGGTCTTCACAAGCGGCACTGCAAGGACATTTACCAGCAGTGTGCTTAATGTGCGTAATATGGCACGACCTGGCTATTTCTTCTCCTGTCACTGGTGGCCTCACCACTGGGAGCATGTGCCAGCCATGGGAAATAAGTAACTCTCTTAATTACAGAAGTGGTCCTGCTGGGGTACATTTGAGTTATATAAGCAGGAAGTGGTGAAGAAGTGAAGCTCATGTTGCTACTTCTCTTGCCACATCTGCTCTGCTGATGAAAAGTGGGCTTTGGTTTGCAGGCTGTCTGGTACATCTCAGGCTCCTCAGTTTCCAACACTGAGGTGGGTTAAATGCCTGCCTTAAATTTGTCAGTGCTACAATTTCAATCTCTGCCTGCTCCAAATTAGGGAATACAGCCTTTCTGCAAACAGCTTTTCCTATCTGAATGTTGTGGCCACCCATTCTAAGCCCTCACAGAGAAAAGACACTTTCAGCCTTCAGTGTTGTGGCCCCTGTCCATGAAAAAAATTATTTATTGCAGGCTCTTCGTTTTGTCCGCAATTTGTCTCACTAGAGATAAAGAGTAAGTGACTGCAGAGGGCAAAAGCATTCTTCTATTGCATGGTAGAGTCACTTGCTTTATTGGGAACTGTGACAGAGTCGTGGTTGGCCTGTACAGAAGGTTTTTCCCTGCTACCAGCTTATTTGGCTGATAAGCTCAAACTTCTCCACAAGATTGCTGCAAAGCAAGAGATCTGTTGGAATAAACATACACAATGGGTTATTTCAACTACTGACTTGAGCTAATTGCAGCCTCTTGACCATGACATCTCTTCTACCTGCTAATGTCTCTCCATGTCTGGTAACTAATGTCTACCAATGGTCGGTGCATGTTCATCCATGTACAAATTACCTATAAGCTTTCTAGAGGCTAGACTCAGCAGTTCCAGCAGCTCATAAATGTTGACAAGCATATGTACTTCTTCCAGCTTTGGTCTGCCAGCGCGACACGGTATGGAAGCCATTGCCAAATTTGATTTCAGTGCCTCTGGAGAGGATGAGTTGAGCTTCCAAGCTGGGGATATGCTGAAGGTAAGTGCAGCCCCAGATTTGACTAAACATTTCTGAGAGTGCTGCCAGGTCTTTCTGTGCTCCCTTTTCCCTTTACAAAAAGATGAAGACAGAAATCTAGAAACTGTGATACAAATGCGAGATACTCATCTCCCATAGGGCTTGCTAGAGGTCAACCAGCAATTCCCAGGTTGCTCAAGTCTGTGTCCACTTCATTTGATTTTAGGTCTGTAAACTATGGACATAATTGCCCTGCAGTCTGCCGGTAGTCAGTGGGGAAAGATGAGTACCTCTGATGGGTCATAGATCCAGTTCTCCAGAAGACAGATCTTGAGAGTCCTGTCAGTTTTCCTTGACTATGTAGGCAGTCTAGGGTGCCTGCATTTAGGATGACTGTGTCTAAAGGCAGGCAGGATGAGTGTGGCCCAGAAAGATTGCTGTCTTCCTTATTTCCAGCTCTTAAACTGCTTAAAAGATAGTTATCATGAATTATAGAAATTATATCTAACTTTTCACTGTAACTAATTACCATTAGTTGCCACAGGGGTTTTAGGCAATTGCAGATAGAAAAGAAGACCATAAGACTGTCTGTTACACACATATTGGAAGAGTTTAAGAGGTCCTTGGCTAATAAAATCATATATACACCCTTGCAGGAATCTAGCAGTGGGAGAATGGTAGAGTTGATCATATACGATACAGAACATATGAGACTCTTTAAAGTTGGTTTGCATATGTTATAGCAGAACAGTTCTTATTAATCCTACCAAAGTCCCACAGATGAAGTCACATGCTGCTCCACTATTTACACACTTCTCAGCCCCCAGCATAGCTGTTCTGTTTCAGTTGAAAATGCTTGAGTATAACTCCTCTCCAAGGTCTTAACTACTCCACTGTCCAAAGGGATGATGTATGACAATAGGATCTAAACCCTTGTTTGGCCAGGGAGCCTTTGCTACCTCTCTGTACAGTCCCAGCTATTCCAGTTAATAACTAGATACTGAGTCTCAGCCTTGCCTCTTCTTTTTATTTTATTGGCTTTTTAATTCTTGAAGCTTAGACAAAGCTGATGTGATCCAGAACTCATTAACATCAAATGCCAGGTTTTTCCAGACAGCTGTGATAATGTTCTGGAAAACTCTCTGCCTCTCTTCAGCATAGATGAACATACTCATTCCTAATTCTTCCTTAGGTCAAAAGCAGTCCCCACATCCCTACTGTCCCATGGTTTTTTTTACCTGGTATCTTCTTCTTCAGGAGACTGTGGTTTCATCAAGTCCCTGGCTGGAGTGATGATGTTGGTCAGATCATTTTTCCTTCTGTTCCTCAGTTTCCCTTCCTATATAGTCGTCATAAGCTAGCGCTTCCTTCAAAGTATGTTGGAAGCTACTGATGAAAGGCGTCAAGTAACACTACACATTGGTATTATTAGGAGTTGTGACAGAGACTTCACTACCAGAAAAGTCAGAATGCCTGTTGCTTTAATCTCCTTGAGGTAAACAAAATAACACCTTAGCCACCCAAGCCATAGTAACACTAAAAGAGCCTGAGTAACATCTCTCTTCTGGCATGCACATGTATACATTTATACCCCGTCATAAGCCCCCTCCTGCTGCCTGCACAACCTGCTGGCTGTCTTTTCTGATTTATAAAGGAGATAAGATGAACACTATTGATGTAGAGATTAGAAAACAGGAAACATGAGGCCCTCAACCAGCAGTGACGGGAGGAAATCCACCCTCTCACACCCCCCCACATCCTTCTCTGAGAGGATGACACTGAGAGAAACCTGCCAGCCCTGCACTAAGAACAGCAGGTGAGTCTTTCTGGAAACAGAGCTGCCAACAGAGGATGGCCAACAGGGTCTGAGCATGAGCAGAGAGTATTTGTCATCCCCTTTGGTTGGCCACAGCAGCAAAAGAGAGTCTTAATCTGGCACTTATAGCAGTTACTATACAAGCAGGGAACTCCACAGCTTTCTGTTCCCCAACCTTTCTGTATCCAAATGCCCAAAAAAGGCCTACGTGGTAGGCAAGGCAATGGAGAATTGGCCCCAAAGCCAGTAACATCCTGTTGCCAACACCAGGCGGTTAGAATGTGTGTTCAGCTCCAAAAAAACAGGAGATTGGCTTACAAAACAAGTATTATTGTTGTTAACAATAGACTTTAAATTAAGTCTTTTCCACTTGCTTTCTCCTTTTAAAACTGTCATGGCTTGTGCTTTCAGGCTTCTCTCCAAAACCAGAGAGAACAGAAACATGTTCTGTTTTCATAAATGGGAATTCTGTCTCAGGAGTTGGAATGTCAAACAAAATACCAAAGACCACAACATTTGCAGTAAAATCACAATGTTGTTGTATCCCTGTCTTCTCTCCTCTAGCTTAGGGCTATATAAGGGGCCGTCAGACAGGGAGCAGTGAATTAGGGCAGTCCCTGGTCAGCAGCACAGTCCCTAAGGACCATTACAGTCAACATTAATTTAAGTGCACTTGAAGCTGCTCCAGCGTGCACTGTGGGCTGGCTTCCTGTTGTCCATCAACCTCTTAGGTGTAACAGTGGCTTTAAAGTAATTTTTGCCTCCTTCTTCTATGCACTTTGGCAAAGCTCTGGACAGCTGAAGACTTAAAACACTAAATAATCTCCTGTGAAATAACATGTGAGAGTGCATGCTAACATTTGTGCAGCCATAATGCGCACACACAGAGATACATCCCTCATAACCATACATGTCAGAGGAGCTTTCACAGATTCTTTTTTTCCTCCCTTATGAAACTGAGATGCTCCAGTTCTAACTATTAAAAGCAACACAGAGAACTCCTTAAACCCCTCTTAAGTCCTTCAGAGCTGAATTTCTCCATTTCACAGACATCAGAGACATGCAGATGGCATCCCCAGCCACCTAGACAGGCATTCAAATGAAGGGATAATGTTAACAAGCAATCGCTCTCATTCTACTCGGTCTTCTTCATTGCTTTGTTTGGTCTGACACGGTCATCAGCCACTAACCTTGCTGTAGGGTGGATGGGAAGTAGAGTAAATGTGGACTTCTATTCTTACAAGAAATTTTATGTTTCTGCCAGAATCTTGGTTACTTTCGCCTTTGTCAGGAGACACTTTTATTTCATCTGTCTCTCCATTGCAGGTCTTGAGCTCCCAGGAAGAGTGGTACAAAGCTGAGCTCAGAAGTCAAGAGGGCTACGTTCCCAAGAACTTCATTGATTTTCACAGTCCCCCGTAAGTGTTACAGAAAGTGTGTGCAGTGCCATTGTATCTCTACATGCACCTGTGTGCATGTGGGCACAGAGCAGGACAGGATGGAGGTAGCACCGTTTATAGCATACTACCATTTAAGGCTGGCAAGGATTGTCATAATGCTGTATGCAGTTCAGCCAGAGCACCTTATTTCTACCACAAAGCATCCTCTGTTCTTTCAGAGCTGAATGGTTCTCATTGCTCCCTCTCACCCCCAAGTGACTCCTTTGTTGCTGTTGCTCAGAGGGATGTCGCTGGGATGTGGCAGGAGCTGCATTTAGATCTTCTCAGACAGGAGAACAGTCATGATGTGAAGTCTTGGCAATGCAGACGGAGGCTGAACGCAGAAGGAAAAGCAAGAGATCGCTCAGAAAAATGAGTTATAAAAATGTAATTCCCCCCAACCCGACACTTAACTACATGAACTCCTTTTTTACTCCCCCTTGCCCCCCCCGCATTGGCCCTCCTTGGTCAGCGTGTGCGAGTTTCTCTCGCTACACTAGAGGTCAGTGCAACATTACCCGAGCCTTGGCAGCAAGGGTTACTGGTGGGTTGGCAGAGATGACAGACCAGACATGTTCTCCGCCCTGCCCTTCTCTGCGTTTGGTGACTGCACACCAAACATAGATCTGTCAGAGCACAGGGGTACCTTCATTCCTTTCTTCCCACAGAATAGGTGGCCAAAGCGCTTTCAGAAAGGAGTTACAGGTATTTAAATCCATGCTGACTGGGCTGTCTGGCCCTGTGCAATGCATGGCACTTTTACAACCTTTTCCTTTCAGGTGGTGGAAATGCTTGCTCCCTGAGGCCCCTCTGGTTGTCCTCTTTTGAAGAAGTTTTGCAGCGTTTCAGGAGTGAGCAGGCAGAGCACAGAGCAAGCCCAGCACTGGTGGCTGTAACACACTGGTGCCCTGAGCAGGCAAACTGGGAGTGTGTGGGGATTTTGAGGGTACAAAGAAGTGTCACTGTCCCCTTTGGAGGTGACACTTACCGGCCTTTCTGAACATCAGTGTGCTTGGCTGAGATGAAAGACATAATTAGTGTGCTGTGCAAATATGGGCTTATACTTTCGGGCCTCAGGGGAACAAGATCTCCCAGTCAGTTGCTCGTGTTTGCTCTTTCACAGGGCTGTGGCATCACACAGGATCACTAACAGCTCCTTTTTTCCCCACACATTTTTCTAATGATGGTTTCTCTCTGAAAGAGCTGTGAAGAATTATTTCTGCTTTGACACTTAGTAGTAGGTCTCCACTTAGAAGCAGTTCAGGCCAGATGCAAGAACCATATGTAGGAAAGAAAACTGCGTCCTATTTTTGATGGGTCATTTTTTCACATCTTCATCTTGTGAAGTAATAGCTGAGACTGGTTATCAATGCTAGTGAAAGTCTGATTTTCTTTTGCTAATGATACATAGGTAAACTGTGATGATAATAAGGAGTATAGTGAAACTCAAGAATGGAAATGACAGAACTTATGAAATTATCAGTCCTTATTTTTAATGAAGTATAAGCATTAAGCATTGCGTAAAAGCAGAAGACTGAAAATTGTAGATATTATTAGCTGTAAGGTGGACAAGTGTAAAGGATGATTTTTTTTCTCTCCTGAAAAATTCCTATTGGCAGTATTATTTTACTATTTATAGTGACTTTTTCATTATTTGTCCGGTGCCTCATACTACTGGTTGTTATGCTTGGCTAAATTTACATAAGTGTGTTTATGTATTCTGTGTTTCTGCTGTTTTGTGGTATTCTGACTCTTTCAGGAACCAATTTATTAGTACTAAAATTTTCATGGCTTGCTTCTGCTAAATATTTATGTGTGTTCCTTGTAATATATCCATCACAGTCTAGTAATTTTCAGTTTACCAAAAGCAATTTGATGTATATATCTGAGAATTATGTGTGTATGTATATATACATACACATTTGTAATTTAAAATTTCTTTGACTAACACCTTACTGTACTGTGCTTGTAATTACAGTTTCAGATGAGTGTTGCTTCTTAGCAGGCAAAAGCTTACATTGTTCTCTTTGCATCTACGTGCTTTTACTGCCCAAAGAAAATGGTCTGCACCCATCAAAACCCCGTACCTTGGCATGTACAGGGCCACTGGTAGTAGTCATGTGGGCCCTTCTAATCCTTTTGTTTTGTCCTTCCTCCACTCTGCTTATTCACATTCTTCTTACTCTCGACTTTTTTTGTTCCTTACCTTAATTCACATTCCTTAGTCACGTCTCCATAATTTTTCCCACTTCACAGCTGGTTTGATGAGACGATATCCCGCCATGAAGCAGAGAACATCCTCATGAGCAAAGGAGTTGGCTCCTTCATTGTTCGAGCCAGTCAGAACTCGCATGGTGACTTCTCCATTTCTGTCAGGTATCTGCTTTTCGCAGAACTTTCCTGCTTCTGTTCCTGTTTAATGGTGTCCCTAGCCTCCTCTTGACAGGATTCCTAATGCAATGTAGCCTCTTGGGAAGTTTGCATGCTGCCAGTCACTGGCAGTGCTGCTGTGGTGTGAATGAGAACAAATTAGGCATCTGATTCCCAAAAGTTTCTGCCTCTTTTCAAGGGATACAGTGAATATCCCATTTCAAAGTTGCATCCCCTGGTGACCTGCTTCTCTGAAAGAGCTGCAGCAAAGCAGAGTGGTACACAGGATGTCTCTCAACATGCAAAACATGTGCCTTCCATTTATTTTAATTCCCTGACAGCTCTGGTTACTGAATCCAAGAATTCCACTACTACCCATTACAAGGTGACTATTACATTGTTAACTTACTTTCCACAGGTCACTAAACAGCCATTGGACAGGAATGGCTTTTAGTTGCTTATAGCCCAGCCTCATTTCAGCAGCTCACTGTAGCACAGCCCATCTCAGAGCATTTGCTTCAAAGCAGATCTTTGAAACCAAATTATGGTTTCCCAATTTTCAGTCAAACAATTGATAACCAGATTCAAATTAGAGTTAGCGATGTCTTTTCTGAGCAGTGTACGTTTTCTGATTTGGGGAGCTCAAAAAGTATCTGAGAGGAATGCAGGAAAACATTCTGGTTACATCTAAAGCAATAAACACCAATAAACCAAGTACAGTCAAACTCAGTCTCCGGCCCTGAGGTCAAGCAGTGTGACTCAGCTCAGATCCATATGGCTAAACCCTCTTTATCCCACAGAACAGAACAGCTGTATCCAAGCAGCTCACTGCAAACAGTTCTTGGTCCACTCTGTCCCCCTAACCATGGTCCTAGGGGAGAGCTTTTCGATTTAGACCAAAACCATGCTAACAGCTTGTGTGACTATAGAACTACAGGGTAGCACTCAGTCCCTGCCTGGTCCCTGTTTAGTTTGTGCAGATGTAGCCTCTGAGTCAAGTGTTTTGAGCAAGGAGGTGGGTACCAAAAGCAGATCACATCTGGTGCAAAGAGGAATTGTCCAAATCAGACGATGTAAGAGGAGGGGAGTTTCAGGGGGCGAAGCAGGGGAAGAAGGTTGAGATTGTTATTTTGGCTTGTAACAGCAGCTATTAATTCCTTTGGGTTTTTTTCCTTTTCTCCCTTGGGTAGGGAGAATGATCAGTAGTAATGATATTACACTCAATATTGTACAATTATAAAAGCCACTGTATGGCTTTGTTTGACTATCTGCATGTAGTGGTGACGCCCATGGTGTGAAAAGGCATTACACATCTCTTATAGTCAGTTTAGACTGGATGTTAACAGGAGCCTGCAGAGGCTAGTTGGCAGACTACAGCTGCACCTTTGTCTCCCGTACAAAGTATGGAATAAAGTTATTAGCTATTTGTGGACCTGAAAGCTCTGCTAGCCTTTATTTCAAAGGAGAGGTTTTAAAACCCTGTGCTTTGTTCTGATAGAGCTTTGTGACTGAGCAGCCCTGTAGCACTCCACGTTTGTAAGTTGATGAGTCTTTTGAAATACTAGAGCCACATTTGAGGCCCAATACACACAAGAAGCACTATTGCTTTACTTTCCAGAAGTCTAGATTTGGCCAAGCAACAAGCTTTGGTACCCTTCTGAAAAAGACTTTTTCAAAAAAGATGAAAGTGCAATCTGGTCGATGATCTCTCACTTTTCCAATTGAATGCAGGCATGAAGATGATGTGCAACACTTCAAAGTGATGAGGGATTCAAAGGGTAACTATTACTTGTGGACAGAAAAATTCCACTCACTAAACAAGCTGGTAGACTACTACAAGACAACTTCCATCTCCAGACAAAAGCAGATCTTCCTGAGGGACAACAGCCGAGAAGAAAAGGTAAACACAAACTATCCTTAGGAGTTTCTCAGTAAGAAATCTTTCTGTGGAAGGAATTCAGCCCATGAGAATGTCTCAGGGTGTGGGGGAAAGAGTCTGTCCTTAGAAATCCAGTCACATGACTACACCGGTGGGGCCTGCAGCATAGATTTTTAGTGGATTCAGTGGCATGTACAGTTATATAATTGAGCAGAATTTTCTGATTCTGTTTTGGATAGCAATAGGCAATGCTGCAAATCTGCACAGAGATGCTTTGCTAAAGCCGTCCTAAGGCCTCAGAGGTGAAATTCTAAGATGCCTTACACATCTAAGGGAAGCAGGACTTACCTTATTGAAATGTCTACATTTCATAAGGGCTTGTACACAGCTGTCTGGTAAGTTGTGTCTGAGAAGAATTTGACTCTGATTTCGTAGTGTCCTTGAATGCACTCAGAGTGCAGCTGTTACCACAGTTGAAAGTTTGTCTGCTCAGAAGAATCATCCCTCTTCTGTAACCAAGGGAGAACAGTAAAGAATGTGGAGGAACTGAGGGCAGAATCTGGAGCAGTAGCTGGTAGGAACTGAAAAGTACTGCTGAGAAGAACATAGCACATACGGAAACAAGCTGTGCCTTCAAATAAGATGTAGTAGATGTTTGAGAAGGCAGGGAAATCCCAGTTCAATCAATGCCTGTTTTTGTGCCAGCAAATAACCAAATGATGTAGTAGAGACTGCTATGCCTTGCACACACAGTACTGGGAGTGAACATGCCTGGTTGCTGCAGGAATGAAAGTCCTTCTTTACTGGGAAATGGATTCTGGTATTAAATTACCAGGATGTGCAGGTAAAGGCAAGGAAGAAAGTATATCATGTGCCCACTGCAGCAGCAAAGTTTTATAGGCTGCTTGTGGGTCATTCCTGCTGGTTCCAAAAGACAGATGATATATTTTTCAGTCTGACAAAGAGGTTTGTGTTGTGGTCTCCTTCTAGACCACTTATGCAGAGCTTTAAAAATGTGTTAGTAAGGTACAAAATAGAGGTTATGGGACCTCAGAGAGAGAGAGATCATGGCAAAGAATTGTCTGGGGAAGGAGAAAAAAAGACTATGCATGTATATCACTAAAACAACCCGATTGTCAGTCGGCTGTGAGCAGGAAGGAAGGAGAACAGCATTTTTCTCCAAGATGCAGACAGGCAAATGAAAGAAGAGGAGTCAAGTTTGCTTTGGAAAATACTCTGTACGTTCATTATGCTCAGCAGGGTACATTTAGCACTCATCACAGTGGGATTTCTGTTCACAATTCAAATTTCTAGATGCAACTGCCATATGATAAAATGAGATTAATATACAGATTTCAGTACAGAGACAAATGATGTCTAAGAGCAATAGTTTCATAAAGAGCTTGGCTCCTGTGCTGGTCCTCACATCAGTGGCCACATTTTCAGGTCAGCACCTCCCATTACTATGCACTCTTCAGATGGGGAATGGCTATGACAAAGATATAAAATACGGAATTCCTGATTTGTCCTTCTGTTCAGAAGGGCAGAATCTTTCCTTTGGAAGAG
Organism: Actenoides lindsayi; assembly: GCA_025331215.1. Classification (NCBI taxonomy): domain Eukaryota; kingdom Metazoa; phylum Chordata; class Aves; order Coraciiformes; family Alcedinidae; genus Actenoides; species Actenoides lindsayi. The sequence goes on along the minus strand of WTSP01009304.1, from coordinate 14,178 downwards.
CACCCAAGGTCGAGGGTAGTGGTAGTGATCAGTGTGCAACAATTGCTAAGCTTCAGTCAAGGCTGTGGTGGGAAGCAAAACCTGATCTCACTTTTGTGATCTTTCTCCCATCAGGAGAGGCGTGGTGGGAGCCTGGAACGGATGGGCCGGGAAGGATTCCACCTGGGTGGAGCAGCTGGAGAAGATCATTCTATATCCAAGAGATATGTAGAGCATCCTATCCCCATACTGCACCAGCAACAGGTACTACCAGGAATGGAGGGGCTGGGAAGTCAAGACCAGGCACATGAAACATTGATCTTAATTGCTTGGTAGTGAATAAACAGTCACTTTGTCAAAAATCTGCCACCCTGAACCTTCATTAGGAAGAGTCAGCTAGGTCTTTGTATGGGAGTAGCAGCCATGATGGTGTCATCCTGGGGAGCTCTTTGATGTGTAATAAATATGTGGGCTTTTATTTAGTTCTGTGATTCATGACTGATTGAGAAACCAGCAAAAAGTAGAAGTCAGTGTACAGTGGCCCTTTCACTGGAAATCTGAGAGTACTAGGGGGTTTTGGGGGCTGCATCCCAAAAACTGGAAAACAGGGAATGGTGTCGTGTTCTTGATTTGCTTAGGAAAGGACATAAAGTATCATCCAGTAAGAGTGCAGAAAAACACTCCCAAATCTTGTGTGTGCACACACCTACACACACACATATGGTTTCAGGAACTCATCTCTATTCTGTAGAACAAACGAAACCTTGCTGCCTTTTTTTTTTTCCCCTGAGTTATGCTACTGACATTCAGCACCACAAAACACATTGCAGGGATGAGAACTGCCTATGGTAACCCTAGGAGAATGTGTTTTCCTTCAGAATATTCCTCCTCCCAACTCTAGAACACCTCTGTGCTTATTCATCATGTTGCATCCCCGACGTGTGAGGTTTCTTTTCTCTTTTGCTTGCACAGGAATGGAAAGGACAACAGCAGAACCTGGTGCTGTCTTCAAAGTTTTTCCTGATTAATTTTGGGGGAAATAGTTTTCCTGGGGCTGGCTCATGTCTCTAGCTAGAGACAGCATAGCATCATCCAAGGAGAGGAATTGTGCTACTAAAGGGAAGAAATCCAAAACCATGTTCCTTAAGACATCCCACAAAACAAGGTTGGGGACAATGGTGAAATGGCTGCTCTCTCATTAGACAATCAGTGCTGCCTGTCAGGGGACTGCTAATGGAATAATACAACATCTGACAAAGCTGAGAGCCTGCACTCTTTGGAGCACAGTCTGGGTATGGGTGACATTTGATACAGAGCAGAAACACTCATAGGAGTGAAGTGTCCACCTAGTAAGTCTTGCAGTGGCAAAGCCACGTTGAGCTAACTCACTTCCTGGAAGGGATAGATGAAGTGCAAATTGTGCTGCAGTCTCAGGCAGCCTCAGCAACCTTTTGGGCTGACAAAGGTGCAAGTAGGACCAAGGGAGATTTTGGAAGAGTGGGTGCAAGAGGGGAAAGCAGCAAGAGGGAGAGGACAAAAGCTATTTACAAGCAACAGAAAGCAGAAGCTGTTGTTCTTCCTCCCCTCTGTTGACACAGCTGATCAGACCACGTGTCACTGAAGCACTCCTGCAACCTGAACTACTATAATAACAGATTATTTCACACTGTTATCACAACAAAAAGCTTAGTGCATGCACTAAGGACCTGTAGGGATGAAGACACTCAGCATCTCTCAGCTGTGCAGACAAAAGATAACTTGCTCCCTCTATGTTCCTGCTTCTTCTCTTCATCTGTCTGCGTGGATGTGTTGATATGACTTCAGATGTGTGGTCATATGGCTTCTTTTCTTTGAATCTGATCTTGTCTCTTTTCTTCTTTGGATAATTGGGCTACTGGATTCTCAGGCTTGCTCCTTGCCCTTTACATCATGGAGCAGCCCAAGAAAAAGGAAAGTAATGAGTCCTTAGATATACAGTCATCTGTATCAGAGTCTCCTTGGCAAGCATGGCTTTTCACCTGTAAGTTAGAACTGCCCTAGGTTTTCTCCAAAAGTCCCAGAGGCCAAAAAAGGCCCTCTCTCACCACTTTTCCCAGCATCTGTGCAACACTGCTGAGGACAGTCAACTTTCAACTTCTAAGAAGAAAAATCCAAAATAGACCTGTCTAAGGTGACCTTTTCCATGAGGGGCATTGCTTGCAGAACTGCAGCACAGGGACTGTATTGGAAGCAGACATCTAAGATGATTTACTTGAGGGTTGGACCCTGACTCCGTGGCCACCAATGACTCTTAAAGTCTCTCATTTATACACCTCAGCATATACATTACTTTTCTCTTGCTGTTTTCTTTCTAGGATAGATACAGTGGGAGTCTGGACAGGAAAGATGGGCTGCATGGACTAAGGGATCATAGCCAAGGAAATTCAGCAGCTATGCAGCGGAGACACATAGACCCACTGCACCAGCAGACACCGGTAGGTGATGTACCTGGAAGGCCCCATCTGCCCAACTCAACGCGTCCTTTAGCAATGACCAAGCTATCTGGGCAATGTCACCTGCACAGAGGTTGCGTGAGGAATAGTGTATTAAGCCTGCCAGGACATATCTTAGAAGACATTTCTGAGTCTCAAGACTCTATCCCAGTCACTTGCACTCTGAAGGCAGATTTACAGTGTTATCTGAGCTAGATGTATAGTACTCTTTTTAAGTCCTATGAAGATTTGCCTCACGATATTGTGCCACGCTACAGTGCTCCATCTTGCAATGCACTTGTAGTCACACTGTCTCTTCCATTACTTTTTGCTTCAGTCCTGAGAAGACCTGTCATTACTCAGTTCTACTTGCCTGCAACTGGCACATCCTCTCGGACCTAATATGCCATCAAAGTGCAACTCACCTCCCCATCACCTTTATCTGTCACAGCCTCTTATCACAGTGGATGTGGGCATGATCCAGATATGTCCCTGCAGACATCTCAGACTGTTCCCCTGTCTGGATCCATGCCTGGCAGTTGACCTTAAGTAGCCACCTGCTCTGCAAATTTCCACTATGTGAATGCTTGCATAGAGCATGGTGCCTTTCTCTGCCTCAGCCCATGATTCCACTGCCAGCTTCAAAGTATTTCTCTATCAGCTCTTAGAAGTGTGACCTAAGACACACTCCTCTTCCTTGAGGAAATGTACAACCTGGCCCAGAACCAGAGAATCTAGATCCAAGGAGGGAGAAGAACAGCAGACCTTTCTCAAGTGTGAGAGAAAGAGGACAGATTGGATTAGTAAGTTTGGAACAAACTGGAAAACAGGGACATGTCTTTTAGCAAAAGCCCCAAATTATTATAATCCAGTTCAAAATACAATGGCTTTTATCCCTCGAGGCTGTGGCATTGAATAACAAAATGCCCTTGCCTGCCACACCCCATCAGTGATCTGGAAGCCACAAATCCAGTTCCAGGAAGGTATATATGTTCAGTCACAGAACTAGGAGTTGTGTCTAAGCAGGGCCTTGAATGGAAGATTTAGCAAAAGTTAATCCATAAAATATACCTCTCAAATTGTCCATGCCCCATGGTGTGGGTGCCAACAATTTTTCAGAAAAGACGTCCATGTTCTGTTCTTTAAAATCTGATTTCTGCTCAAATTGGGAGATTGACTTCAAAGTCTCTTATGATTAAGATCTCATAAGAAAAAAATCTGACCATAGTGCTCATTAAAGTGCAGCCCCAAAATAAACTGATACACCCAAGCAGTTCCTAAACCTTTTTGATTTCGGAGGACTGACCATGGGGAGAACCCAGAGGAGGCATAAGACCCTTTCCTGTGCCCTATAAGTGCCTGAAAGAGCAAGTATCTTTCTTTACAATGATCACTAGACTTGCCTGTGTGCTGGCTCTTTCGATGTATCCCTCATAGTCCTCTGCTGGCCAAGGACACATTTCTATGTCCGTACCAGCACCAGCTCATCTTCACAGAGCCATTTGTTTATAGTGTACTGCAGGACTCAGGCAGAAGCACCTTTCTGTGCTCCCATAACTGGCCTCAAACATGGCTACCACAGCTGATCTTCCAGGATGGAGCCATGTGGACACTATCTCCTAAGGACCTGCTCTTGAGGCCTGATTTTTCACCTTATGGTGCAAATACCCATGAATATACTGAGGCTGCTGAGAACCTAAGCACCATCCTTCAGGTGTCCCAGTAAATTGGTCCCTCCTTCCTGGCTTGTTGGCCACTTCTTGGTTTAATTGCAAGATGGTCCCAATTTCAGCATTGGTTGTACTCTCTTATTGAATACATGTACTGAGGCATAAGAGGGGTGACAAGAGGATGATTTTTAAGAGTTCTGGCTCATTGTTCTCTACCTATTTCTATCTCCTTTCCAGCGAACACTGTGGGTCCGTGCCTTGTACGACTTTGATGCTGTGGAGCATGATGAGCTGGGCTTCCGCACCGGAGACATCTTAGAGGTCCTGGACAGCTCCAACCCATCATGGTGGAAGGGACGTCTTCGTGGGGAACTGGGTCTCTTCCCTTCCAACTATGTCACACCAGTGTCCCTGTGAGGGCACTGTACACCCCAGAGGGACATAGTTGAGCTGCTTTTCTGACATGACAGGGACAGAGAGAGTCCACCTTCCCTTGCCCCAGGACATACAGTGTTTTTGGTTTTGTCTTAATTTATTGGGAATTGATCTTTTGAAATGTTGGTATGAAAGAGAACCCTTTGAAGAGGATAGGAATTTTTTACCCTATTTTTCACATTCATGAAGGGGAGGAAGGAAAAATCCTGGACTGTTCATGAAGACCTTGCCGGATCCTCCCAGCCCTATCACTTCTTTGGCTAAGTATTGATAACTTCCTGCAGTTAGGTTTGTTCTGTGGAAATGCATCTCAGACAAGTCAAACTTCAGTATTTAGGTAGCCCTACTTCTTTCTTTTGGATCTGGTAGCTCTCATAGTCTCTCCAGTCTCCATTTCACCTTTCTTTCAGAGGCAGGAGAAACAGCTGGGTGAACTAAATGACCATTTGTAATCACATTAATCCTTCAGGTAGGGAAGGAAAGTGAGAGGGCTTTAGGTTGAGGTGCAAGGCAACCTTGACTTTTCTACGTAGATTCTAGCTTTCCCCTGTTGTGCTTTCTGTGGGTACGGACTGGATGGATATACCAGATGAGGGAAAGGATCCTGTAAGATTTTGTACAAATAAACCAGCAGTGAAGGTATGGAAGAGTGAGAAGCTACTTTGTTTGCTTCTTCCAGTAGTCCCACTCTTCTTTCTGCACCCCATAACAACAACTTGTCCCTTTTCTAAGCTGGTCTCTGAGGTACCTACCTGTCTGCTGGACAAGTTGGATAGAGCAGGTCAGGCCCCTCAGCTAAATTAATATCCACCAGATCAGATAACAATTAATATCCTTCACTGGTTTCTTTTGTAAAATAGAATTGGGGAGGGGTTGGAGAGAAGATGTTTTTCTGGTTTGGTGGCAGAAGTTCTTTCCCTGATAGCACGGGATGTTCAGGATTACTGTGCGCGCAAGTCTGACTTGCTGGCGGAATGCCTCAGCCAACAGGTTAAGCTGTTATGTTAGAGTATGCAGAGAGAGAATAAAGTTGGGGCCAAAAATTAAGTCTGTCCTGTTTCAGTTTCTTTTGGATGAAATAAGGTAAATGAATAGGTTTTCAAATCATTGCTGAGTGGACGCCCAGATGTGATACAAATATACTGTAAATGTACATTAAAAACGATCCAAACCCTGTGAAGGAGACACTGCTGCATAACCACTGCTCAGGCAAGTTGGTATTAAAAAGTCGTCACACAACATTTGGAACCTCAGCAGTCAGCAAGGAAGTGATGATTTATCATTCTTGAGGGAAAAAAAAAGAAAAGGCAAGTCAAAACCTCTAAAAACAGCTCAGACCCAGCAAGAAAAATGTTCTTATCTCTTGTTAGTTCCAGTGGGAGAAAAACAATCCAGGAAATAGGTTCTTGGTAAAGCCCAGTTCAATGCAGCTGGCTTAAATAAGGCTGCCAACTAGACAGAGTATTAGCAGAAAGAACTCATTGTCAAATTGTTGAGAGTACTCCACCAAAACCAGATTATTAATGGGTGAAGTAAAATGTGAATAATTAACAAGGCATATAAGCTCTAAATAAAATAGAAAACTTCAGAAGGCACATTAAGAGCTTATATCTATTGGCTATCAGGGTGGTTCAGGAAATGGAAAGATACCATATGAATTCCTGGGCTGGCCCTGTTCTCTTGCAGCTGCTCTGTTCTGGGCCTTTAGCATCTCCTGTTTAAGTGATGTCCATAAGGCTTCTTTTGGAACAAGCTACCTTATTACTGAATAAGTGTGAAGGTGTAACCTCAGTGACTCAACAGTTCAAAGGGTGTTTTGTTGCAATTCTTTGTTTTTAAAGTTGGTTTTGTTTTTTGTTTTTGCTAAAGTAATACCAAATTTGGAAGAGAGAGGGTTAATATTCAGTGAGGGAGAGCATTAAGACCAGGGGAAGATGGAAGCAAAGAAACCAAGGACCAGCAAAGGCAGAGGAAGGATATGAATGAGTGTTTCATATTCAGGTTTGGCTGAAACAGAAGAAATGGTATGTTCACCCTTATTCCCACCGTGTCAAATCATCTTTCAATTAATTGTTTTAAAATTAGAAGCGATGTCTCCTTTTCCTTTCCTCAGCACTCTAAAGACCCTCTTGGTAGTGAAGATATAGTTGCACAAAATTAATTGAAGATAATGCACTTAGCAGTTTGATAGCTCTTCACACATTTGAAACCCCTTTACAGAGATTAACTAATTAAGCAAGTCTAAGTAGTACATTGTAAGTACCCCCATGTTAACTTATGACTCATTTGAGGAAGAGGTAAATTTTCATGTGATTTTTTTAATTAATGTTTAAGGAATTAATACTTAAGGTAATTAGCATTAAAGGACTACATGCTAATTATGGACAACATACCAGAACCACATGATTTCCCATTATGAACAGCACCAAATGACACCAAAATTACTAGGAGGCAAAGGTATCATGGCATCTGTGATAACTATACTAGTGCCATATTCTGCACTGCCTTGTGCAGCTGCCCAAACTTGGGTCTGAAAGACCCAGTCTCACCTCTCCTTTTTGTCCTTGCCTGCTCCCCAGAGCTGAGGCAGTGCTACCTGCATTTACTATACATGCCAGTAGCTGGGAGATTCAGGCATCAGACTGCATTTTTGGACACTCCCACAGTAGAAGTTGTCTTCATCCCAGCAAAAAAACAGCACAGAGCAGAACCATGGCCCTTCCCAAGTCTATGGAGCCTCTGAATACGATGAGAGGTGTGGGAAAAGGGCAGAAGTTTTCTGGGGTAGAAGGTGCTGTAGCCACAGGATAGGGGTGTTTTCCATGCCCGGTGCTGTTTTCTGCTGTAGTCCGCCCAGGAAATGTTATCACTTAAAGGAAAAAGAGAAAGAGAGAGACTCCTCTCCTCCACCCATGTATCCTGTCAACCTTCCTGCTCCTTCTTCCAAGAGGTTTTAATTGTAACCCAATCCTTGCTCATCTTGTGCTGCTTCACTTACACATATATTCTGAAAACCTCATATTCTATTTACCACGCAAGAGGCACATGTTGGCAATGTAGCACAGGAGCCTTAAGATGACAGTGTGGTGTACTGAGTTTACCTGACATTTGTCAATGTTTCATAAAAAACTAATCCTCCAGAACACATCCTGCGAGAGCCCGCTGTGAAACCATACCAGGAAGGAATAAAGAGGAACCCAAAGAAGGATTTTGTTTGGTATTTTTCTTAAGCAAGAAAGACAGTTAATAAGAAAAGAGATTGTAAACAGAGATAAAAGTAGGAAAAGTATGTAGGAAGGTGAACATTATTGTAACTAACGAAACAGAGGAAGCTGGACTTGCATGGAAAAATAAGTTTGATGAGCACAGCTGAGCTGTGCTTTCTTATGTCTGAATGAACTTTTCACCTACATTCTGCTGCAGATATATATTTTGTTTAGAAATGTCTCTGTGATTAATAAGGCTGGGTGAAAAACAGTAAATGGAAATCTCCTTTCATGCGAAAGCTGTCCAGGTGTTTTTCTGTGCCGCAAAATAGAGAGAGATGTCTCTGTCTTGGTGAACACACTGTAACAGCTGCACTCACTGGAGTGAGCTGAAGAAACAACAGGAACATGACTGGTTCCCATCTGACTGCTAACAGCATCAGAGCACCAGGGAGATGATTCTCAGAGCTGCCACAAAGGCAACACCTGGTCAGGCTGCTAGGCCGGTCCTCCCTGTACCAGGGATACAAGTTGTAAGTTGTTGCTGGTTTTTGTTTTGTTTTGTTTCAGTTGAAAGTAGTTCTCAATTTCAGTGGACTGTGCAGGAAATTTGAAGCTTTTCACAAGAGTTCATTATCTTTTCTATTCAGGAGCACCTCTCATCCTTCCTCCTCAATGGGATCCTGACACTGCATACTCATAGAAGGCCATTTTGTCTTCAGCCCTTGTGGAAGGGGCTGAAGCAAAAGATACAGCAGCCAGGACCATGTGGTGAGGAGAAATCGGCCTTGAACAGCAATGTGGTATCAGCTGGAACATTTTGCACTGCAGGAGCAATGCCCCAGCAGCTGTAGTCCAGCAGTGGACTGAAGGGCGACCTCTATCCTGAGTGAGGAGTAGCAGGTCTTTCATTACATCAATGTCATGTCACAAGTACAAGGAGGATGTTTGGTGGGACACAGATGTGGCTATCTGGGCTAGGGCTGTGCTCAGACTCTCTTTCTGCTCCTGCAGCTCTCTGCCAAGGAGCCTGGGTTACCCCAGGCTAGGTGTGAGAAGTATTTGTCAAATACTTGTTCCATCTGAAGCTTCCTGTCCCTGCCCAATGTGGCCGAGAAGCCTACCTGCATCTCCCTGCAGCTGCAGTCCATGACCTTGTGGTCCCTGGATACACTTAGAAAGCCCATCGCCCAGTTTTTGCCTCTGTGCTCATAGGAAGTCCTCTGCAGACATCTCATTTCAAATACTTGTTCAAAGTAATTGGCTTTGCTGCTTTTAAATGAAACCCTATAGAGATCAGTTGAAACCATTGGCGTTCCCTAGATGATCCAGGCAGTAACATTTACTGGTTAAAACATGTGCATTGACTAAAAAGCTTCTGACACGCAGCCACTCCTCGCTGCTGAAAGCTTTGCATTTCAGTGGGGAACCATGAACTAAGTGCATGATGAAGGCTTTAAAGCACTGAGGAAGAGGGCAAAGCATTGCCAATTTCTTCAATTTTTAGAGGCAGCTTTCATGTGACAGAATTCAGGAGCCTTAATTTGGATCAAATGCAGAAGACGTTTCTTACATAAGCAGAACTGGCACTAGAAAACAACCAAGGACTTATCTGCGAGTTACAGGGCAGCAAGGAAACAAGCAAATGAGTAGGAAATGTTCACTGACCTTTGTGCAGAGGGAAAATTCAAAGCACATTGTCTGGTGTGATTGTGCAAGTGAGAGCCTCTTGGCTGATGTCCAGCCTGCTAACATGAAAATGCAAAATTTCACAAATAGCAGTCATGCAGAGATCCTTGTAGACGTGGCAATAAAATTATCTCAGGCAGCAAAGGGAGGAAGAAGAAACAAACAAATTAAAAGATCTCGAGTTCTTGTGGCTTCTCCCCGCTTGTCCAAGCAGGCTCATTTCTACCAGGATTTATGAAAGATAATAGCCATGGCAAGTTTGTTTGTCACAAATAAAAATGAGAGCAAATCTGTGGAGGGAAAAAAAAAGAAGCTTAGGACATGAGTCTACTACTCTGTGCTTAAAGCTATAAAATGGTGACAATATCCTGGTATCATGACTGAAATTCAATTCTCTGTTTAAGAGGTGCTTCTGGAAAACCATTCAGTGATATCCAGCCACAGATAAAGAAAGAAAGGGGGGGGGAGAAAGAAAGAGGTACCATCTTTACTGATTTAGAGGTCCTTTTCACTGTATCTTTTATATCTGTGTTGTACTTTGTCTGACTTGAATCGTAACTTCCTTGTGCTACCAGCCAGTCCCTCTCTTTGACGAGGATCAAATTCCAAGAACAGCTCTACTGCAGCACCACCAGGTAATAACAAATGGCAGGAACCTGCCCATGCATGGTAACCTTTCTCATGACTGAATGGTTTCTGTCAGGTGCAGCACACCAGAAGTTTGGTTGCAAAATGCTGAATTAGGAGTAGACTGCAGCAGGCTTTTTTTTTTTTTTTTTTTTTTTTTTTTTTTTTTTTTTTTTTTTTTTTTGCGTGGGCGGGTTGTGGGGTGGGGGGGGGGGGGGGGGGGGGGCGCCTCAACTACAAGTTTGCTACCACAGCAACAAAGGACTGGGCAATTGCCCTTTGCTCTGCCCCTTCCAGAGTCATTTTCATCAGAGCTGAATGCATGTGTACCACTGACAGCTCATCCTGGACTAGCAGCTCCTCACACTCACTTGGCAGAGGTATGAAGAAGAGGGATATGTGGCAGCAGAGAATCAGCTCTCTGTATTCGACTATCTGAGCTTTCCATTGTGATGGCAGCTATTTGCCTGTTATCAGATGAAGATGATCTGCTAATAACAATGGCTGTGATTTCATCAGAGCAGGTGAGTCAATCTGACAGCTCACTGCCACCCTGCAGAAAATGATCCACTTGTTTTTTTGCCAGGTTAACGAGTTGAATCAGCTCACAGAGGGCAGTGTAAGGAGGCCCAGAGCCAGCACAGGGAAAGCAGTGGGAATGCACGGCCAGGAGGGGAAAGGGTAATACAGAACCTCCCAGTCCTGACAGTAGGAGCTATTAGATCACATCATACTAGGTTGCAAATTCAGCAAAATGAAAACTTACTTGGCTTTGAGGTTGCCATAATGCCATGAGTACAGAATCCTTTCTTTAAAGCTTGTTTGGGAGATCAGGGTGGGGGCAGGAAAGGGGGAAAGAACTCAGATCTGCTACAAATAGTGCATCCCACATCTTCTCCGTAGAAGTTCACAGAAAATCTTTTCATTTAAGCAGCAAGGCTGTAAGAGGTTTTTTTTTTAATTTTTATTCTGTAAATTAAACCATGTAAAAACCTAATTCACGATAGTAAAACTCTCAGTCATTCAAGCTATTAGCAACATTGCCTCTGAGGGGAAGGGACCATGCACAACAATTTTCAGGAAGAAAAAAATAATAGCAAGAGGTACCTTGCTGCCCTGTGAAATAGCTAAATGAGTGCTACTTGTTGCTGATGCTTCTCCTTTTGGGTGGGGTGTAGCTATCAGTCGTGTTTATCAGGTTGGAGAGCACACCAATGATTACAAGTTTTAATCTTTATCACCAGCTGACCAAAATTATAGCTGCATATTCTCATTTAAAATGACTTGAAGAGTACAGGCATTTCACAAGCACACAGCAGAAGGAACTCTGGAACACCAGTCATAAACACTTTGAATTTAATTCTACAAAAATAAGAGGTAAGGCTTCAAGACACAGAAATGGGTGGTTTGCACTGATATTAGACAAATTCTGACTAAAAATAAAACACGCATATTTAAAAGAGAAGGTTCATAACCACTTGAACAGTGTAGCAAGCTTGCTGTGGTCGCTACCACACAGTTCACAGCTCAAGGCTGGTAAGAGGGCTGAGATACAAGATTTACTGGATGAAATACTCCAGCCTTGGTTACAGAAAGGAGGAGAATATGGTCACAACTGTGTCTTCAGTCTCCTGAAGCCTTTGGGTTTGTCAGTGAACTTGAAGTCAACCACTGATGAGAGATACCATTACTAACAAAAGACTGGTGGTGTTCATTGTCCTTACAATAAACATTTAAATAGGAAACCTGTTTTTCTGAAGTTCTGGCTTCCCTGGGTCTAGAAGAAGCTGACTCTGAACAGCAATCATTTTTAGCTTGAGTGTGTACCTGTAGCCCATACAGGCTTGAGTGTGACTCTGGGAGGAAGGAGGCACCTGAGAAGAGATCTGAGCAGGCAAGTGGGACTGCTCTTCATCTGAGTAAGTCATTGTTGTATATCTTAAGTCTGTGGAGTTATTCTGATTTTTGCTAGCTGAGCTTCTGCCTCATTATTCCAGAAAGAGATCATTGTTTTAATTTGATAAGATCTTCATGTAGGGAGCCAAAGGGTGTGGGTAGTGATTTACTCCTCTTTGAAATTATAATTACCATCTTTCATCTATTTAAAGAATCTTTCTATTTACCTGTGTAAGACAGTCTAATATGGTCAAAGCCTTGTGGTTTTCTTTTTTCATGACTCAGACAAAGCTGACCACAGCTCCAAAGCTCTTCTCAACATACTCTTCATATTATGCTTTATTGTTTCTGCCTTCCTTATTTCTGCAGCCTCCAACTTACTGAAAAAGCTAATGCAAAAGGGTTTTTCTCCAGCCATGTCTGTACAGGGAAAATGTGTCATATAGGAAAAACATATGGTTAACTTAGATCTAGTTCAGCTCAGTAAACAACTCAACTGGTGACATTAGCATGACTGTTTCACAGTAAGTGGTCAAGCCAAGCATCCTGCATGGCTGTACACAGTCCACACAGTGGAAGTGGAGGACAGTATGTTTGTTTGAGGCCTGTCTGCTGTAGATTAACACACCTCCCAGGGGAGTTGGTGAAGAACAACTATGTTGTAAATGTACATAAATGACTATTCCATGTAAAGAAGAGCTAACATTTTGAGGAATATAGTGCTCAAGGAGGCTGAAGCCTAGCGTATGCAAGACACATGCTGTGTTCAGAGAGCATTAACAAAGAGTGGCTAAACTATTTTTAATGCAACTGTCTTTTGTTCATGCAAAATTAAAATTTATGTTGAGCATCCTGTTACTTAGAGTGTGGGTGCAAAACTTTCTAATAGGTTGTGTACTGCTAGCATAGACAAGGCTTGGCTTGCTCAGCACTGCAAGTGCATCAACCTCCTGTTTGCATCCCACCGTCTCCCTTTGCACTCCCACGTTAGCTGGGAGCAATCATCTTCATCATTGTAGCTTCTAATTCCTTAGTCCTGCATCCCCAGCTCAAATGCTTCATTATGATCCTGGAATTCATTCTACAGGGTTCTTAAAGTTCAATGTCCCCATCACCTTCTCTCACAAAAATGTGTAGATTTGTTTTCCATTTCATTACACCTATCATTGACATTAGTGTGCTTTCTCTTGGTTTTTTTGTGTGGTTGGTTGGTTTTTCTAAGTTTTGCTAGTATTATTTTAGTGTTTGTTCTTAATACTCCCAGGTTGCCATAAGCACTTGGGAATCCTAAATCCAGACCAAGGCCTATGCCACGGAGCTCTTGCAGCTTCTAGCTAGTGATGAGAGGAGGGTACAGGGAAGTAGACAGAAGTAGCATGAGGAAGCAATGAGACAGGATAGATCACTGCGATGGCCAATGCAGTCAGCATTTTTCACTCATCTGAACATCTCAGTGCTTGTTATACGAGTAAAGTATTTCCCTCCCTGATCTGAAATTTCTTTTAAGACTTGTTTACAGGACCTTCTGCAGCACCAAGGTGCAAGTAGTAACTCCACTGTCAGTGCTCCCTGGTGTGTCCCCCGCTTCCCTTTCATAGCTTGGCTCCCAGTGAAATAGTGTGGTTTCCCCACATCCAGTGAATAGGGCAGGGGGGAGCTGGACCCCACCAGACATGGGCAGCCAGTCCATGTGCTGCAAGTCTGGCATGGTCTTGTCAGCACAGGTAGTCTGATCTCTTACCCTCAGGGAAAGAGCACTGAGGAAAGAAGAGTCCTTGAAGCAAAGATTTGATCTATGTAGAACCACAATTTTTACCTGGAACAAGCATTTTGCCTCGCCTTCTCAGCTTGTAGTTTGTAAGACAGGGCTGGCCTTCCCTCCCTGCCTGCACAGAAGATAGACACTCAGGTCATGAACTAGCCTGAAAGCTTGGTTTGCTCCTGTGGTATGAATGATTGATTGCAATTAATGAAGGATGAAGATGACAGGACCCCTGTGATGCAGGAATCCAGAGTCAGCAGGTTTGGAAGGACTCTGTGCAGTTTCAGCCTTGGCATCAATGTCTGTGTTTTAGGGAGCAGCAGCCTGTGCTGGCTCAGTAGCAGAGCTCAGACAGCAATTAGAAATAAAAAAGTAACATGCCAACTTGAGGGGGGGGGGGGGGGGAAAGGACCGTAATTGCTATAAAGGAGAAAAACTGAAAT
>WTSP01009302.1:8563-44899 GCA_025331215.1 Actenoides lindsayi | reverse complement strand
ACCCCCCCCCCCCCCCCCCCCCCCCTCAGTCAAAGCTTATGGAAAAATCTCAGTTGTCTGGGATGGAGAAGCAGCACTTGACTACAGCTGCACATACAGAAAACAAGTGGCATAAAAATAGCCAGACAAACATGCCAGCAATGCACGTAACTAGATTCCCCCCTTACAAAGAGCCTGAGAAAGGCCAGGAAAGCTCTTAGGGTCTGACTAGATTTGAGAGGAGAATTCCCACTCACCAAAATAAGGCTTGCCAAACATCTGAAGTCTCTGGTCTCAGGGTACCCTAACATGCTCCCAAGCTTCAGGACAAGGATTCACCTGACTTTTTAAGATCTTATAGTCTGCACATATAAAATAGATCAGAGAAAGGAAAAAAATATTGTGGTACAGCATGATTACATGAATAAGTGTATTAACTTTTGCTTGCCAGTTCACCAGTTGATGTTTCTGCCTTTTATTCTTCTCCCATACACCTACAATTTATCTGGGTAAAGACTATAAAATATCTTTAAGAAAAGCAAAAAGATGTGTTACCTGGATCAGGTGAATGCAACACAGTCCTACATTTGTCTGGTTTCCAAGAAATTTAACAGAGGACCCAACAGCTAAAACCTTCCAACGAAACTGAGGAACTTATACCACAGTCTAGCTAAAATAGTTACAAAAATCACATTGATTTACCCATCTTCAAGTTATTGTCACCCAGGGATAAAAATTATGGCCTTATGCTAAAGTAGAAAATTAACCTGTGAAAATAACAGTTAATAGCATCAGTGTCCCCAATGAGTTGAGGCCTGTCACAGCAAAGTTATTCTGATGAGCCTGATCAGATGCTTTCCCTGACCAAGCAGCTGAAGGAAAGCTGTATTTTTATGGCCTTTTCTTCAGTCTCAAGGTAGAAACACATGCCGGACAGTAAATCTTGGAAGCCACTAAAGCACATTTAGATCAAAAGATTTTTTCCAAGGTCCCTAAGTGTGGAATTGTTTCCAATTTAACTATTTTTTGAAAGGACACAGGACTAAATCAAATATTTTCTGAATGGATGACCCTGCTCTGCTCAGTCTGAGCACAAGCTGGGACCACGTATCCCAGGCAGAAACTTTGTGAATTCCTCCCTTGAACTCTTCTCCCCTGCTGAGTCCTCCTAAATGCAAATTATAAGATTTTTCCCACTCCCCATTAATCTGTTCCTAGTTCTACTTGCCTAATTAACTACACCTCCCTAGACTGCACAAAAACTCAACAATGTGATCAATGCTTGTCTGGACAGATCTTGAGCGAAACCCAAGACTTGTAGCAATTCTTGCTATTAATACCAGTACTGGTTTATTAGCAGTTTAATTTGTTTTGCTTTTAAGAATACTTAAGCCTTCTGCAAACTTGGTATCCTGCAGTACAGCTTCCCCTAGGAGTGCAGCCCGCTGCACAGTGCCAAACTGTCTGGGACAAGAAGGGACAAGCCCCATTGCAAGCAGACAACAGAAACAGGATTGCAGGGGCCAAGATTTGCTTTCCAGCCTTGAAGAAAAACTGCTGAGGAGGATAAATGTGGTTAAACAGAAGACAAAAACCACCACAAGAATACACAAGAGCCCTGTTTGACCTGCAGCACAGCTCTGTCCCTCAGCCCATGAAGGATTATAGGCTGCCTTTGCAACTGGTGCTCAGGACCTTGCTTTGACAGTTCCCTCAAAGAAAAAGTTGTTCCTTAGCATTACATCAACAGCAAAATTTTTTCTTCTCCACTTGCCCTCAGTTCCTAAAAAAAAAAATAATAAAGAAATCAGACTTCCAGATTGGTTTCTGTATAGGTTGCCACTCTCTTTGAATGCCCCCTAGCACGGGAGGAGTGGTAGGGGTTTGGGCTCTCAGCCTGCAGTAACTCAACCCTTGCTGAGTCACACAGGTACAATCACTTCAAGGAAGCAATACCCAGCACTGCACTGACCTCAGCCGCTGAGCTTCCTCATTACAGAGGACATCATCACCTGGAGATAAGCATGCAGTACTCCCTGTTTATGAAAAAAACCCAACCTTTCTTTCATGTGACTTGATTTCTGTAAGTAATTAACATCTAAGAAGCTGAACTTTATTAACTGAAGTTTTAAAGGAGCAGATGACCCCCACGCAAAGCCAGCGCAGTTACAAAGCTCATGTTATCCATGGGGGTCTGGAAGAAGCTGCCAAAACAGCAGTTTTAAACTTGATGTAACTTGGAGAGAGCCTGGGAAATAGAATGAAAACGCGTAGGCAGATGAAGCCAAGGTAAAGAAAGTTTGCACGTGAATTTTAAGTAAAAGATTAAAAAAAATAAAATAAAAAGCCCCAGTCTTAATACAGTTACTTATGTCAATTATTTTTATCTTGAAGGGAAATAATTTTGATTTGTCAGTATTAACTATTTTTAGAGGGATACTTCCTTAAGCTTCCTACATTTTGTGTTTGGTCCTTCTTTCATTAGTAGTGGCGTTGTGCCCTCCCCAAACTTGTTTGCCTATTGCACAAGCCAAACACACCAATGCACAGGTAACAGTGCTCCTCCAAGCACAGTACCATCTCTCCAGCTCCTCACTCCAAATACGGAGCATACATACAGTATAAGAACTCCAAAGTTTCTATGCACACTTATTTCATGGCAACCTCAAATAGGCAACCTAATAAAACTACAAAGCTGCTAATGAAGTTAAAGCACAAGAATAATACATTGCTATTTGAACAAGAAAATGTAGGCACTTACACATGACCACAAGAAACTAGATGAGTCTTGTCACCAAGCTTCAGCTGCTAACACGTCCTTGGGGGTCTTGGACAGCAGGGGCAATAAAAAGCTCCAGCACAAAGCAGGTAGGTGGTTGTGCCCTGAGTGCACTTATAGGCTGTAATTGCCAAAATCTGCTTCATCTGGGACCCCCTCAGCTCCCTGCCAGTTGGATCCTAGCCCCTACTTTGCCCCAGGACACTAACGAGGGGTGTTGCTGCCTGGGCTCACTAAGTTTGTGCTGGGGTCACCTGTACCTCCAGCTTGTCTGCTCCATGGAGCTGCTGCACAGCTGCTCCTGCACTTGGCTAAGTGTTTGCTGCTGATAAAGCACCCTTTTCTCGGGCGATTGGTGATCTCTATCTTCGAGGAGATTGTCTGCACTCGCGTCCAGGTCTGCAAATAGTTACGTTTGTTCCACCTCCCTCTCTATTAAATTATTTGAAGGGGTTTTGTTTTGTTTCTTTTTATTTTTTGCTTGTTTGTTTTTATTGTTTTTTTTTTATTTGCTTGTTTTGTTTTAATTTATCTTATTTCAAAAATCATTAAACTTTGAGTAAAGTGAACGCCTAGCTAAAGTCCCAGCAGGGGCTTGGCAGCGGCGCTACTATGGGAAGAGCGGCAGGGCCCGGCCCAGCCGCGCCTCCACCTCGGGAGCCTCCGGTTCCCGTACTGCCCCACGGAGGGGCCGGGCCGGGTCGAACTGCGGGCGGCGCGGCGGCCGAGCAGAGGTGAGCCCGTTGTGCGCGGGTTCGTGCTCGCAGCCCTCCCGCCGCCGGTGCTGGCGGAGCGGCGCTGCCCGGCGGGGCGGGGGCTTCCCGGGGCCGGTCGCTGCTGCTCCGCCCCGCGCGGGGCGCGCACACCCGCGGGCAACTCCGCGGGGCACCGCGGCCGAAAGGACCCGCCTCCGTCGCCACTGCCGGCGGGCTGCCCGCGGCCGCGCACCGCCGGGCTGGGCCGGGCCGTCCCGTCCTTCGCCGGAGCCGAGGCGCCGCCGCAGATGTGGGGCTGCCGCCCCGGCTGCCCGCAGGGCCGGCACTGCCGAGGTAGGAGCCCCGGCCGCCGGGGCCTCCCTCCCGCGGCCTCCCTGCTGCAGGGCCGGGGCTGGGCGCCTCTTCCCAGCCGTGGCCGCGCAGTTTGGGGGGCCCGCGGGGCAGCCCCCAGCCCCAGAGGGCCCCATGCGTGTCGGGGTGTGTGGGGGCAAGGCTGGAGGGGAAGGGTCGCGTTCTCTCGGACACTTTGGTCTGAATTTTCCTGTCCAGCTCTACCAGGGAGTAAAGGTGGCCGCTATCTCCAAGGCTCGGGAGGTGGGAGTTGCTTGGGAACAGCCCAAGGCTGAGGACAGTTTGGGAGATGTGGCGTGGAAAGAGGGAATCGTGGTGTGTCAGTGGCTGTTTGCTTTACGCGAGTTATTTTTGAATTTTGACGTGCTGTGAGGGATTTTTTTTTTTTAACTGTCCGTGGGAAGGTGCAGTTATGTTGTGCTCTTCCAGGCACTGTTGCTTACCCTTGGCCGAGGAGGGCTGTAAAATTCATGTTTTGGCAAATGCCAATCCAACCGGTTAGTTGTTTCTCCCTAGTCGTAATGGCAACACCATAAAAACACATCATCTGCATCTTTGTCATCTTGCTCTGTGAGATTTGGCTGCTGGTGTTGGAGCCTTCCTTGGAAAGGGCTGACTCCCTGAGGATTGAGGGGGTCTGGTGTGTTTGTTGGGCGCTTTGCGTAATGTAGGATGACAGCTGTGACTCAAACGCACCAAAACTTCTAAATGTAGGCTCAGCCTTGGTTATGTTTGGGTGTTTTTCCCCCTTTTCAGGAAATTTGTATTACATAGTCTGGAAGATAAACTTGGCACCTTCCTGGGCTCCCCTACAGCTGTGTGGAAAGGTGGGGAAGCAGAGATGGAGGCAGAAGCAGAGTGGTGTTGTACGCAGGCCTGTTAATGGAAGCAGCAAGCCTTGGCCTGGCACCCTGAGCTATCTGGTGCTGTAGAAAATTGTGTGTCAATGGGTGTGGAGTGGCTGTGGCTCCTGCCTGGTGACTCAAGGGATTGCTCTTGTTTACAGCCATTGCTTTGTTTCTGATGGCATTATAGTAGGCAGCTCCCTACTTGATCTGTGCCAAACTCCAACCCAGGGCGTGGAAATGGATTTTAGTAAGGCTGGTGGTTTCTGAAACACACAAACTAAGTGGGGGGACCCTCATGCAGCTGCTGAAATGTAGTGATGGGCCACCACTTACCCATGGCTGAGCTGAAAACCTTTTGTTGTTCCTTGGCTTATTAGTGTGATGCTTGCATGGGTGTCTTCAATGAACAGTGATTTATGTGCTCTGCTGTGGAGCTGCTGAAATGGATGCTGCTCTCGCTTCTCATTCTCACTGTCTCATAGCCTGGCTCAGTGTTGACTGTAGTAGCAGGTCCTGCTGTGTGGCTTTTCAGAGTGTTGAAAGGGGGAAAAAAAAGTTAATTTTGAAAAAACTTGAATACTCTTTAAGATTTTTAAATCTTTAAAACTATTAATTCCGAATTAAGCATTTTATATTGCTAAATGTCGAAAAGAAACTAGTTAAGATGACGCAAAACCATATTAAACAAAGTACAACTCAGAGCAATCCCATATAGGGTCAGTTGATTTTGTAATGCTCTGCAGAGGGCTGAAGATGGGACTGAATAAATATGGATTGTGGGGCTCCCAGTGCTCATCCAACATGTTGTGGAGCAGTTTGCGAAGTTTCCAGTAAGTTTGCTTAATGTGGCCTTACTCAGTTGTGAGGCACTCCCATAATTACGCTGCAATTAAAAGCAATAACAGCCATTTACATAAGGTGCCAGACCTTTTAAATCAGCGCATCATCTAATGAGAGCATTCGTGGAGGGATAGTTATGCAGCATGAGGCCCTAAAGCTGAGAGCTTCTTGGGGAGGATTTTGTTTTGGAACTTTTTGAGGTCAATTGAAGGAAGATTCTGCTTTGAAATAGAACATTTTGTTATGAAAAAGGATTAAGTTATTTCTATAACTGTTACCAGTAATAGGATGTTGAATAAAGTGCTTTTAGCACTTTATGTATCATCTGTCTAATTTAAAAAAATCTGCCCGGTTACACCAGTATTTTTGTCAATTTGATTGCGTCAATGTTCCTTCTGTACTTATGAGTAAGAGATTTGGTAAATCCAACTTGTGGATGATACCTAATTGCTGATGAAGCACTACGGATGTGCTCTAAATTCCTCACTGAACTTGCGTGGTTTCCTTGGGCCTTAACCCTTGCATGTGATGTCCACAGATTTTCTTTTGAGATTAATAGAAATGTTAGACTTTAAATGCTGGAAAATATCATACATTTCAGCTTTCTTAAGGAAATGACCTGGTGGAGTACTCTCACCTTCTCACTCTATATGTTTTGTTTCTTTTTTATTTGTATGGTGGGGTGGGTTGGTTGGTTTTATGAACTGAATATAGTGTAAGCTTGTGTCCCTACACCCTGGGTTGGGCAGATTATCCTTGGGGCTAATCACAAGGCAAATGTAGAAAGGGTGAAAATTCTAAAAATACAACTGAGGAAACACCAGCAGCAGGTCTGAAGTGCTGGGTTCCTTGGTTTTGCTCTGATTTGCCCCAGAAGCCCTTTTTTTAATATTTTTTTTTCTTTTCCCATTTTAAGTCAAATAATTAGCCTTTTAACGTTCTGTGACAGACGTAGCACTTGACTTGCGGTCTCTGAGAGTGTTAAGAGGTTAATTAAGTCATATAAGGGAGTAAAAGAGAATGATGAACTCCAAACTCACTAGTCTGTCTAGTTTGGCTTCCCAACAGCTAAAATTAAGTCAGTTAAATTGATTCCTGGTTTTGCTCCATTTTTGCTAGGCACTCAAAGTGAGGATATGGGAAAGAGTCCCACAGTGTTTCACACAGGTTGCTATTTTCAGAGGTGGTGGGTCTATTTCAGGTAGGGTTTGGTTGTGCAGAGAGGTAGTTTCAGCAGGACTGCTGGCCTGGCTGACTCTGACAAGATACTGTGAGGGGCTGGGTTGGCTAATAACCAGGCTTATTCTTGGGTGCCTGCCAAAACCTGGCTCTAAACATTGTAATTGCATGCTAATTATGAATACTAATCTCCAGATGTACTTGGCATATTACCTGGTGAAGTCCTGACCTTGTAGCTGTTGTGTGGTGCTGTGTGCGATGTGGTTGTTTGAAGTAAAATCACTGTAATGTGGTGGGCCTGTGATTTTGTGTCTGTGCAAAGAGAAGAAATACTTGTGTTTGTGCGTAAAATGTGTATACCTGTATGTGCTGTGGTAGCAGTGCACCTGTCAGTGCCTTTATGGTTATATATTGGTTATATCAAACTAACTCGCTTCTCATTTGAGAGGCTGGTGGATGGGCGGCTCTTCTGCATGTTGCTGTCTGCAACATCCAAAGTAATGCACCAGAATTAATCCTCAAGTCTTCAAGCGCGTAGCTGCCACAGTAGGTCCTGAGTGCAAATTTTGAGACTGACTTTCATCTAAGCAATGGATAAAAGGAATGTTTTGTAACGTTTTATTAATAAAATGGGATGGATTTGTCATGAGTACCCATGTGGAAATAATGTGCCTGTTACAGTTTCAAATTTTTACATGTTGGTGTAATTTCAGCACATCTGGTTGTTTAGGTATCTGAAATGTCTGTATGGTATTAGTTTCCAGATGATTCGGTATGGTACTATCTTGTTTACAGGCCATGGTCAAGTAGAAAAACATAGGAAAGGGTAAATAATGGAATTTGGGGTGAAAAGTGAAGATAAGAACTTAAAGTTGACCACCTAACTTTGCTCCTGAGTAATTATTTTTTTCTGAATGTGAATTTTCTTTCTGCATAGCATCCAGTCTTTGTGTTATGGTTTAGGAGCTGTCTTCATGTGTGTTGTGCCTTGGCACTGGGAATCGCTGGGCCTCTGGGAGAGCTGTGACAGAGGTTCCCTGGCAGCTGTTCTCCTCTGAACTGGAGTGACAACACACCCCTGCCAGCCATGAATCTGTCATGGGGTTGGTATGTGTCACTAAAGTGATACCTAAAAGCGACTTAGATGTGCTATTTATGCTTTGCTCAGAAAAACCACTTACAGGGTTGCATCTTTTGAAATGGATGTACACAGGAATGATTTCTCCAGTATTTTTTTAGTTGGGTTATTCTGCACTGGAACTGCAGTGGCTTGTTTTGATCCTGCATATGTTTATAGGTGCATAAAAGAGGTTTCCTTAAGCAGCAAAAAAAGGTTTCCTTAAGCAGTAAAAAATCCTTGTGACTGGAATATATGCAGCTTGCCAGTGGGTAGTTTAAATCAAACGATGCAAGGGACAATATATTTGTGGTGATTTATTTATAGTTAAAAGTTTCCATATGACTACACACATCACTTTTTAACATAAACTAATCAAGGAGCAAAATAAACAAGTTATTTTAATTAATCTGAAACTGCTTCTGACCAATTATTGCTGCCATGACAATACTTGGATTTGAGGCTGGCTTTTTCTTCCTTTTAAGTTTTCTTTTATGATCTTGTATCCCTGGAAATGTAATTGATGTTGTCAGTTGATAACAAGCAGCATTTGTTGATCATGGGAAACCCTATGGATACTCTGGATGAATGGACCTCTGCAGCATTTACCTTCTGCATTAAGAAAGAAAGAAAAAAAAATAGAAGAGCTTTGTAGCTTTTCTACTACCAATGTGAAACTGGCTTCCACAAAACCATGGGGAGATTTAAGGAATTTGTGACCTCTTGCAATTAAAAAATTTCAGATGCCTTGTGAGAGGCAGACTTTATAGGGTGAAGGGGGTGGGGGAGCAACAAGGCAGCCCTTGGTGTGAAGGAGACAAGCACTCTGTTACAGTATAAGTCATTGCTCATTTTTGGTAGGAGAACCATCTAGCTGTTTCTCTTCCCTCCTTCCTTTGCCACCCGCCCCCCCCCCTTTTCTGAGAAATGCTCTGTTTGTGGGTTAGAATATAGCAGATTAAAATTCCAGCAGTTCTGGAAGGGGTGTCTCCCATGAATTTGTGTCTTTGGGTTGCAGTTGCTTTTTCTTCCCCAGATTGAGTCAGTTCCAAAGACTTGAGCTCACCTGGTGTCAGCCCTGTGTGTGATCAAAGCACTTTGTGTAGTGGGAGCATTGGCAGGACAGCTCTTCTCTCCTGGTAGCTGGTTTTCACTAAAGTGTAGGAGATCAATGTTTCTGAGACCTCTCTGTCAAATAAGGTTCAAATCAATCAGTGACCTCAGATGTCCTTGGTGAGGGGGAAACCCAAGGAGGATACAGACCAACCCATGGTGTGGTGGCTGGAGCCAGCAAGCCTGGACAGTTGGTGTTTCACTGGAGGACACGAGTGTGAAGGCTGGAGTGCTTGGTCTCTTTTTTTTTCTTTTTTTTTTTTTCCTTTTCTTTTCTTGTTTTGTTGTCCCATCTTCATATCCTGTATATGTTCTGCTTTCAATTTATATTTAAATTTTCAAATGTGTATTTACTCATTCTGGTGCGAAGGCTCTCATATCTGCTGTACGTGATGGGGTTTGGCCTTCTGCACACCTGAGTTGTTTTATATTTTCTCTAGAAAGAGTTGTGCTAAAACAAAGGTTTTTTTCAGAATATAAAGAGAATTCAAGGTGTTGGTTTTGTGTTTGTGGGGGTTTTCTTGTTTCTTTTTTTAAGATTTCTTTGCTAATATGGTTGTGGATCTCTCTTGGTAAATGTTTTGCCTTGCAAGAGCTGTTTATTTGTACCATGTGTGGTGTTTAGCCTGTCTGCACTCCATCAATTAGATTATTTTGGCTGTTGTGATTTTATTATCCTTATTAAGCTTCCTCATCTATATATTGATGCTGTTAGTCCCAGGAAGCTGATAAACCATCTATCTGTAAACCATCAATCTGTACTGGCAAAATACACAGAAAATGAGAAATCTGCCTTGGAGGCTATGAAGACTGAGATTCACCAGCAGTTTGATTTCTGTATGTCTGGCCTGTATTATTTTATTCCCCCCACTTCAGCACTAGGTTTTAGACTACATGACAGCATTGCAGTTTGCCAAATAAAGATTAATTTTGCTTCTATTAGAAGTTCTTTCATCAGTAGCTTCTGAGAAGCTTTGCCCTAGTTTGCTTGTGTTTTTATTTGGATAAATACACTCCTTTTTTCATAAAGCTTAAGAATGTTTCCAGAGGCAGCTAGCATCACACATGCTGTGATGTTTTTTCCTCTTTGTGTCAGTTTTCCATGCTGGCTTTCCAGAGCCATTTATTCTTTACTTTCCAAACCTGCTTTCCTGTCTCCCTCGCTTACATGAAACCAAGTATAACTAGGTGCCCGTAGAGGACTTCGGGCCCAGTCACTGCCCCATTAACTCGTTTGCTCTTGCTACTGTTGCCATGGGCTTTTTCCTTAATCACCTACTTATCCCATGTGGTAATATATGCTGGAATGCTAGACTCTGTTGGACCTTTAACTCCCGTCTCCCCATTTTTTTATTGTTTGTTGTAGCTCTCGGCAAAGCCTAGTCCCTCTTACAATTTGAAGTTGTACCACCTCCACCTCAGCCTCTCCTGTGCTGTATCCATTTTGGGTGCTTCTGGCTATTTACATGTTATTTACATCACTGAAGACTTCTGTTTTGTTTGTTGGGTTTTTTTTTTTTGTTCTTTGTGACCTCTCTGCACAGTTGCTGCTACTTCTAACATCTTGTTTTTTTCTTTCATGATGTTCTTCCCACCCTCCCTGTCCGGTGTTTCCTCCTCTTCTCACAATTTGACCTTGTCTTGCTCTTGTCTCCCCATGCCCTATTTCAGGCGTTCACATGTCTTCAAGTCTATTATGTGCTGATGACTCACAGATGCACTCTATACCCCTGATGGTTTGTCACCTAGTCCAGCAGCTGTCTTCCTCCTTGCCTTTTTCCCTTTGGTTTCTCTATCAGGAGTCATTCAATATTTCAAACACCAAACACTGGATGATGCTTCCTTAATTGTCTTTATTTCTCATCTTTTAAAGCGCTGCCACCTGAATAAGTAGCTTTATCTGAAAGCCTTCATGATTTTTTAAATTCATTTGTTCTACTCCGTGCATTTGGATCACATGCAAATTGTACATACTCTTCATTGTCAATATAGTTCTTTTCTGGCTCATCAGACCACTTTCCTAATGCGTGTAAATCGTGTTTTACAGATATTTTTCTTTAAAGTGGTTGTCCTGAGAAATGCTACTTCTGAAGTCAGTTGATAGAACTTGATTTTAAAGATAGCATTAAGTATTTTAGTTCCAATCTGAGAAAGCAGCTGCCCTTGTTTCGATATTTCTTACATTTAGCAGCCCAGATTTAGCTGTTATAAACAAGTGGGATTCATGGCATCCTAGTTGAATGAAAGGACAAAGAACACGTAAACATCATAGATGATAAAATATCTAATATAAAACTAGCTGTCAGTGTAATTTATAAGCCTTTCAATGTGGAGAAGGGTTATCTGTTTTGTTTTAAATTGCTGTTGCTTTCCGTGTGCTCCTTTTAGCTATGCTCTTACTTGTTAGAGCAAACCCAAACTTGGAATTGGGAAGATTTTTCTAATATGCTTATGTGACTGGAAAGGACTGGAGAGTTTTAAAGGGATAGAAACACTTTCAGACTGGTTAGTAGAGATTGCTTTTACGTGGGTTCAAGAAGCAGAAAGGCATCCTAGTGGATGGATTTGCTTTTCCTTCTCTTTCAAACATTTTAAACGTATCAAGCCTTGGTTTTCCCAGGTTGTATCATGTATTCCAGTAACTGATGCAGCAGTAGGTAAGCAGGCTCGCTTGCTGTGTCACACTGCCAAGGAAGAGGAGAGCATATCAGGGTACACCCGCCAACGTCCAGGGGTTGTGCAAGGCTGTACGTGCTGTTGCTGTAGTAACAGCATTGGATACTACCAGAACAATGTGTAGGAATGATTGTCCTCAGTAGACTTACCATCTCGGAAAGTCAGTATTTTCAGTTACCCTCTAGACCTGTGAATGTAAACAAGAAGTTTGTGCAAATGCCAGGTCTTTTAGTATCTTCTCTCTGCTTTTCTCAGAAGTACACATTTCCTCATGTAAATAGTTTGACGTCTCTGGTATTCAGTAAGCTACAAAGGGTTTTTTTAACACTAGGTTGCTCTCAGAGAAGATGAATAATGGATGCTATCTTTCCTTTATGTTGCATCATAACGGGAAGATTTAAAATGTTGCTTAATGTTGTGATGATGGAAGTAGTTTTAAGCAGTACCTGGAAGCACCACTTCAGCATCTGGCCTATTTTTCAAGGAAATAATTTCTATGTTCTCTCAGAGGTAAAGGTGGGAGGTGACTGCTTGCACTGGAGGTGTAAGGTGTTAACTGTATTCTTTACATCTGAAGTATAAATCACTAATGCAGACCAGCCTTCAATCTGTGCCTCACGTTACACTTAACACAGGGAACTTCCTTGCATGAGAGCAATGGCATCTCCTTGATAGAGTTTATCTCCAGACGTTTGGTTTCTCGCATGTTTAAAATAAAGTGATTATTTCTTTGAAATGTGGTAAACATCTAAGCTAACATGTTTATGTATTTAGAAATAACAGCACTCTGAATGTCCACACTTTCAGGAATGTTTCCTATAAAGATAACACCGTGTCAGTGTAGCAAAGTGACCTTTTTGTAGTTGATAATGCTGTATATGTGAACATGGGTGTATTCTCTGGGATTCTTGTGCAGTCTACATGTTGGTGAGATGATGTTCTGCTGACAGCCTGTATCTTTCCAGGTAATCTCAGATTGTTTACTAGGTTTTATATGTGTACAGCACAACATCTGGGTTCTGTAGAAAGCTACCCAAGACTTTATTGGTACAATTTTTGCAATAAAAATCTTTGTATAGCTAGCGTTTGTTTCCTGATTGTTAGGTCATCATGGTTTTGAAAACAAACTGTGCTGTAGTCCAGCCACACACAAACACTGCTGTAAGGGATACATCATTGTTTTGCATGTGGGATGAGCAATTATCACTATGTTTCAGTAGACAATGAAGAAAATATCATAAACTCAAATTAATGTGGGAATTCACCCTCTCTCCAGCCAAAGCAGTGTGGTGTGAGGCTCCTGAGTGCCTGAGGCTGGTCAGATCTTCCCTTGTATCCCATGTGCTAATGATTGTTAGAATCCTAGAATGTTAGGGGTTGGAAGGGACTTCTGGAGATTCATAGAGTCCAACCTCCCTGCCAAAGCAGGATCACCCAGGGCATGCCACACAGGAATGTATCCAGGCAGGTTTTGAAAGTCTCCAGAGAAGGAGACTCCACAGCCTCTCTGGGCAGCCTGTTCCAGTGCTCTGTCACCTTCACAGTAAAGAAGTTTCTCCTCATGTTGAGGTGGAACCTTCTATGCTCAAGTTTATACCCATTATTCCTTGTCCCATTACTGGGCACTACAGAAAAGAGATTGGCTTCTTCCATTTGACACCCACCCCTCAGTTGTTTATAGACATTGATAAGATCCCCTCTCAGTCTTCTCCAGACTGAACAGACCCAGTTCTCTCAGTCCTTCTTCACAGATGGGAAATTGTTTTCTCACCGATTTACTTTATATTTTTATACTTTATATTACATCTTCTATTTGGGTGAGTTATTTTCCTTATCTATGCTAAGGATTATAGTTTTGTTTCAGCTTAAGGAATCTCTCTAGTATTTGTACAGATTTGTGTTCTTGGCTGCTGCTTAAATTTATTCCCCCATTAGCACCGAAGAGATTTCTTGTTCTTAGTAGTAGCTCGCTCATGTGAAGCATGTTTACACATGGGGTTTTTTGTGAATCTCTTTGGTAGATTGATCTGTAGCCAGGAAGTCTAATAGTAAATCAACTCTTATAACTTCTAAATGTGTATATTGCTGAGGGCAGATTCTTTTTTAGTTCTGAAACCTTAATGGCTTTGCTTGTCTTTGAGGTAGCACTCTTATTTCAAAACAGCTGGAACTTTTTCCCTTTAGGCAATGATGGGAAATAGGATATGGAGTGGATGGTGCCAGTAATGATCTTATTTGTTGCTTAGAAGAAATGGAGGAAGAGCTAGGGCTGTTTATCACAAGGTCTAGTCCTCGTGATTTCATGTGGTTTGGAATCAAGTCCTAAATGGAGGGACCTGTGAAGATGGTATGGGAACCTGCTGAACTTGTTGTGTGGGGTGCCTGAAATTTTTGGGGACTTAGTGGGTCATTTTTGTTGGCTTGACTCTTGGGGTATTAGGCTGTGGGAAAACAAAAAGGATGGTGCTTTTGGTTGAGGAGAAAACCATAGGCAGTCTTGAGGAGATGGGAATTCTTAATTTAAGAAGATGATGATGTAACAAAGCCCTGAGAGAATGCACTGAGAAGGTATGAATCAATGTATGTGATTTTGCTAATACAGTATTGCACCTTACTTTGTACGGTGTGCTTGCTAAGCTCTTCATGGCAAGGAACTTAATTCTATTCTCTGTGGAAAGCTATGTGAAAAGACTTTTTTAACTTGTGAGGGATCTCTCCTTCAAGATGACTCTTCCCAAGGCATCATTCTTGGCATCATCCATCTCAGGAACAGCCCAGGAAGAAGAAAGCCACCTCTTTGGTTGTTAGTGCAGCTTCCCTTATCTGTAGGTTTCCT
This sequence comes from Actenoides lindsayi, assembly GCA_025331215.1. Classification (NCBI taxonomy): domain Eukaryota; kingdom Metazoa; phylum Chordata; class Aves; order Coraciiformes; family Alcedinidae; genus Actenoides; species Actenoides lindsayi. The sequence continues at coordinate 30,465 of WTSP01009302.1, read as the reverse complement.
TGGCAATTGAAGAGCAAAGTTGAGTTGGTAGTTGCCTTATACTGATGACAACATATCTAGCAGATGGCCATTATGTTTTAAGCAGGTTGTTACGGATGCCTCCCCTGTTGAGGAAAGACCTGCCTGCCTTGATTTGTACTTCAGGAATATGGGAATTACCTGGGGGAGGGAGCATCTGCCCCCTGCTGAGATGCTAGTGTAATAAGGGCTGTGATCCAATAGGCCAAGTGTCCCATCTGCTCTGCAGTAGTTTTGGTCATTACAGTGGAAACTCAGTGTAGTTTGAATGATGTCATTGATTATTCAGAAGCTGCAGCTTTTTGCCATGTAAGAGCACAATAACAAATGCTTGGCCAAAACAAAACCAGTAGCACTACAGCCTATAAGGTGTGTGGGGAGAAATCTCTCCCATTCCACCCAAATTCCAGTTTTGAAATGTTGTTCCTTGCAAACAAAAAGGGTGAAGCATAGTTGTGTGTGTGGTCACCATCTCTTCTAATTGGCTCTGTGTTGTAACAGCCTTGTATATTAGCTGTTGCTGGCTGTCCTCGGGTGATGCTTCCAGCTGCAGAGATTTTGGCCAATGAAGGACTGCCACAAACCTGCTGGAGGTATCCTTTACCCTTTACCCTTTTTTTAAAAAAATTATTATTAAAAGGGGAAAAATCAGTTATGCTTTCAATTGAAGTTATCCTGTATGTTTTGTACAAATCTTGTGATGCTTGGCTGCCAGTTGTCTGGTCAGAACCATATGGAATCAGGGAGTGTTGGTTGGATGTCAAAGCTGAATATGTAAGATAGGTGTGTGGCTGAAGGCTGTGCTTATGTGTGTCTGTATTTCTTGAATAACATTAATTCATAATGATCTTTTCAAATTCTGTATTCCTCTGTGCCTTCTTAAGCTGTACTGAAACTAAGCAGGTGTTGTGCTGTGTGGCTGAAGTCTTTTAGAGTAGTTGTAAGCTGGGGGACATGCAGTCCTCTCCGTACACCTTAGAAGGAATAAGGAATTTTAACTCCTGTCTCTTTGCCTCTTACCACTGCACTATGTAGAAAATGTAGATACCTATTTTAAGATGGGATCATTTAAACTAATTCCTCTTTATTTCTAGCTAGAACAGTAACCTGCCAGTCGGAATAGAGAGCACCTGGATTTAAGTTTTTGCCGGCTACTTACTGCCAGGCGTGTGTGTAGAGGTCAGGTGCTATTGTTTTTCTCAACTGGTAAATAACATACTGTAGGGATAAAAAAAGTTACCTTGTGACATTGCAGAAATACAATTGCTTTAGAGAAATGGAAATACTAGGTTAGTGAGGAAAAATGTGTTGCTGTTTAGTATCTAGAAAGAAACGGGGTTGTTTAGTTCTGAGTATGGACTTTTTGCTCCCCCCCAAATTTACTTTTTTTTTTTTATTTGGTTGAGAAAATAATTCAGGATTATTGGGTAGACTTTTCTCCCCTGTAGCTGTCTGTAACCTCTGACTCTATATTGGGTGCTTAAAAGCCAAGAGCTGGTGTATTTTCAAACTAGAACTCCGTGCAGCTTTGCCATCTCCTGGCACAGCGTTTACAACGCAACTTCAGTTGTGTGTTTCTGAAATGTAACAGCGAATGGCTTCATTTTTCCAGGGACATACTCTAGCTCCAGACCAGCTGCTGCAGCTCGCCCTGCTTGAGTCAACTTCCCTCTGGCAGCGCCTGCCAGCACCCGCTGTCCGCGCCGGCGTGGGCCTTATGGACGCACACGCGCTCCGGTGTCGTGGTGCCCTCCGTGGCTGGTGCTGCTCGGGCGGCGGGGGCGCTTCACCGGGGGGCGCTCATCCGGCCGCCGGGGGGCGCCGGCGGGGCGCGGCGGGGCCAGGGCGCCGCCTGGCGGGGGGGACTCGGAGCTGAGCCCGTGGCCCCGGCGTGCTGCTGCCCCCCGAGCGCTGGGGGTAGCCGCGGGGCCTCCCCGGGCAAAGGGGGCCTTCGGCGGTACCCGCTCAAGCGCAGCGGGAGGGGGAACAACGCCCGTAGCGCTCGGTTTGTGAGAAATCTCCAGTTTGTGTTGCATTTTGTAAATAGGCACAGCGTAAAGATGGTTCAGCGTGCTTCTGAGCGTTGATAGTTGTGCCGCTCCTTTTTTTGGAAAGCGCAACTGACATCACAAACGGTGCTTTTAAACATTGGCAGTAAGAGGAGGAAAATAGGAAGATTGTGTTATAGCAGCTTTTATTTTGATTGTTGTGCTCTGTATTTCAGGAAATTTCCCAAAACCAGCTTCTTGGAGATTTTCTGTGAGAGCAGGAACAGGATCTTGTCCTGGTCTGGCCTGTAACTGTGGTGCTGGAGCATCCCTGTGCTCGATTTCGGGGCCTGGCACAGCATGAGGACTCCTTTCCTTATACAAACCTCTGTCTCTGTGTCCCCTCCAGTAGTTCTGCAGATATCTCTGGCTGCATCTTGTATGCTGCAGAAGGGTTGTGAACTGTTTTTTGTGAGCTGTATCAGCTGTGTTTGGTGTGGTGAGGGTGTGGGCACCTGGGGTACTGGAAAGTCATCTTTTCTTATTCCAAGTAGTGAGCTGGTGCTGCCCAAGCGATGGTGGAAAGACAGGAGGCTGAGACATTGGGTAACTTTTAGATGTTTTATAGGCTATCAGACTATAAAGTGCTATTTTTACTAGGGAAATGAGATGCATGAAAGTACCGTGCAGATATTGTGGAACATGTATTATATAGTTACCATGTGATACAGCTTATTTACAGATACAAAGTAGGGCTTCTGTATGATGAAGAAGCCTCCTCTTTTATTTGTCCCTGTCTCAGAAATATTTACCACTTTCTGCATGCATTAAACCATGAGTTTCCTGTCTTGTCAGTCAGTCGTTTGAAAGAGTAAGTCTAATTGGGTTACTTGGCTCCAGCACATTCTGTTCCTGTGCAGCAGTGAATTTTCCAAGGCTGCCTTTCCCCTCAATGTTTTGCCACTGCACGGAGGTGCTTTTTCAGGTGAGCTTTCAGCTCAGCATGGCCCTGAGAGCACAACCTTTGTGTAAAAGCCTTCCAAGGAGTAAAGGTGTATTTGTGGTTCCCTGTAGCAAAGCTGAGTCCCAAGCAGTTTACCTGCAGGAACCAGCCTTGCTTCTCAAGGCTTTGTATTAGAACAGCATCATTGTGCAGAGTGTGATCAGAATCGCTGATTGGGAATCTATGAACAGTGATTATTTGTTCTGTTGGGTTTGGGTTTTTTGTTTGGTTTTTGTTTGTTTGGGGTTTTATGTTTGTTTTTGGGTTTTTTTCTAGGAATTGAATGTAGTGCCCTTGAATACCATGTTCTGAAACAAGACCTTGGGAGTGGCACAGGATTTCTTTACTTGCTTTCTGTGTCTTCAGTCAAATAGCCCATTACTCTGCTGAGGTTATTTAAAAAAAAAACAGACACAGAAAAAACCAACAACAAAACAAACCAAATCCCTTAAAGAAGTTTGATCAACAACATAAGTTTGTCATCTATCAAGCTGAAATCTTTACCTCGCAAAAATAAAGGCTAGCAGGTGTCCAAGCACACCTCCAGTGTCAGTCATTACAAGCACCTGGACAAACACTTAATTCAAGTTTTGTGGAGGTGCTGCAGGTTGAAATCTACCTGAGCAAGGAGAGACATCGCAGACATTGTGCCTCCTGCTTGGGGGACAAAGACTTAGCAATGTGGTAATTCATCCTGCAGGCCTCTGTAAAAAGCTATTGTTGTATGAACAGCATCAGGTCAGTGTTTTCAGCTGCAAGGCAGGTGTGTGAGTGGAGTCACAGTTCTTGTGCACTGTTGATTTGCAGAAAGGAAGTAGAAACTTTTGTTTCTAGAGACAGGAAAAATTTAATGTATTTTATACTTCAGGTAAAACAAGCCTGAGAAACATATTTTATAAGTCAGCATTCGTGTTAAATTTTTCATTTCTATTAATGTTACATTTATTGTGGACTAACCTGGCTTTACTGGAGGCACTGGTGGGAAAATTGCAGGATCCTGGTGGTGGCATGCCTTGTTGTGAGCAGGGGTGAGGCAGGTATATCCTGATGCTGGACTCTACCCTGACATCAGTCATCTGTTTGCTTCAGTGTTCTGTGTGAGCACAGGAGACAGGCTTCCGGGATCAACCTAGAACAGTGATTAGACTGTTCCTGCTCACAGCTTTTTTGGCAGCTGTTGGAAATAAATACATACTTGGAAGCTTCTTGGTTTTTTCTGTTAAGTGTTCAAAACCTCCCTCTCTCAGCTCCTGGTTTTCTGACCCTTTTAATGTAACACATATAACCCTTCTGCCCCTTCCTGCTTTGGCTCTCAACTCAAAAAAAAAAAAATCAGGGAAAAAAGTATTTCTAGGTTAAAAATACAGTTCAGACGCCTACAGTTGAAAACGGTAATCAGTCTTGAGGAAAAGGAAATCGAGTTTGAAAAGGGGGAAGGGCAGCTCAAGCAGAAGCTGTTTTGGAAATGCAGTGCTAACTCTCCCAAGCGTGTCTCACCAAATGTCTCTGAGGACTGATTTTCTATTTAGAAAGCTGTGTTTTAGCTTGGAATATATAATTGTAAAACAATTCTCAGACGCTCAGGAGATTGGCTAGTATATTTAAAAAAAAAAAAGTACTGATCTTTATTTGTATTTAGGCCAGTGTCACAATATATGGTACCTGAGAGTGAAAAATAATGGATATTGCACTTTACTACCCTGTTTTCAGTGTGTTGCACTGATCTTCTGTGAACTATATAGAGATTTATGTAGTAGTGAAACACTGAGCTTTTCTAGGGCTTTAAAAAAAAAAAAAAAAGGCCCTTCTCAGGCAGTGTGATGTTCTGTGACGCTACAGGGGTTGCAGAGAACGAAATCACCGGCTCGTCAGAGCCCAGCACCGGCTGCACCCCGACTCCCTCGGTGTCGTTGCCTGCAGTAACGGCCCTGCGGAGGGGCCTGGCTTTCCTACCCGTGTCTTCATACTCCTCCTACCCGGGGCCCCCTCGGCTTGCCATGAAGACCTGACGGAAAATACACTGCGCGCCTCCCCCTGCCAGGCCGCTGCCCTCTCGGGACGAGGCGGCTGCGCCAGGCCTCTCCCGGGAGGAGGCGGCAGGGACGCCGCCGAGGCCTAGCATTGCCTTCCGTCCTTCTGTCGCGGGGCAGACGCTGAGGCCGAGGGCTGTTCCAGCGGGGACGCGGCCCCACCAAAGGCTGGGGCGGGACGGCCTTTGCCCTCGGGGCGGCCGCGGGGCCGCTGCTTCCCGCGCCCGGCCTCGAGCTCAGAGGAGCCTCCCCTCCGGGGGCGGTCCGGCCCCAGGCTCGCCCCGCCCGCCGTCACTGCAGTAGGAGCCGGGAGGAGGGCGAGGATGGCGGCGGCGTCGCCGGCGCGGGAGCTCACGCAGAACCCGCTGCAGAAGACGTGGGAGCCCTATGACAACGGGCTGCCGGCGGGGCACAGCGCCCAGCGCGGCGGTGAGCGGGGCGGGATGGCGGCGGGAGGGGGTGTCTGACCGGGCCGTGCTATGGGAGCACGGGCGGGCGGCAGCTGTCAGCGGGACCCCCGGGGGGGGGCCGTTACTCGTACTCCTTTTCGGTTGGGCCGCAGCGGGTGAACCGGGCTCTGCAGAGCTCCTCCTGGGAGGACTCGGCCTCAGCGGGGTTGGGGGTGCCTGGAAGGCGGCCTGAGAGGTCGGAGCTGGGAGGGCGCTGCCGCTGTCCCCGTCGTCCCCCGCCGAGCACCAAGCCCTTTGCCTGGGCTTTGTCGCGCCTTTTGTCGCGCCTCTTGCCTCGCCTCTGCTGCGAAGGCTCCTTGGAATGGTTCCCCCGGCCTGGGGCTGATGTGCCGGGCTCGGCGGTCGCGGTGCCCCGCGGAGGATCGCCTGAAACGCTGGGGAAGGCAGAAAACCCCGGTCCTGCTGGATCTTAGCCCAACGGAAGGCAGCAGAGCTTGTCTGGGAAGAGTATCTTTTCTAGTTGCTTTCGTTAATGCTTTCCCCCCCCAGTGCTTTGGTTCTAGCCAGCGTTTATCTTCAGTATATTCTCCTTGAAGAGAGACCTAAAAATGTCACTGGTTTTTTTGTTTTTGCCTTTCAAGGCCAGTGCTGTGTCAGGCCATCTGTTGTATGAGTTAATGACTTTCCTTATTTCGAGGTGCAGGCAACCAAGTCATCAGCCTTTAAAGACTTTGGCTGTGGCGTTTGTAAACCATAGTTTGTTAATAAACTTTGCCTGGCGTTTTTTTCTTTCTTCTCCGCCCCCCCGCCCCCCCCCTTAAATAACAGAGCTTTAGTACACGGCAGTTTTTCAGACAAAAGGGAGCTCTGTCGTGTGGAAATGTTTTTATTTGTCATGCAAAGAGTCTGCTCTGACAGAAAGAACCGAGGGCTCTCGTCTTGCTTTGGTCCAGCCCTTGCAAAACAAAAGCCCAAACTTTCTTAGTTTCTGCTAGGCAAACAGGCATGTGTTTCTGTGTGAACTGAATTACTCCATCCTCTGAAAAATGCTAGGTATTAAGAGGAGTTGGATGCTGAAATAGGAAAAGGGTCAGAAAGTGTATGTAATTGCTTTTGTAAATGCACTACGGAGAAAGCTTCATTTTGACCTTGATGTGGCATCCCTTTTCCAAACAAAATAGCATTTGTTACGGCTTTGACACAGACACTGTTTTACCAAAAAAACCACCCCACCACCACAACAACAGAATTGCATGTTGGTCTCATGTAATCTGGTGACATACAGTGTCTCCCTGACAGAATTATTTAGCTTTACTTGACTATAAACTGAAAAAAAGTTACTTCATGTGCCTTCTTTTTTTTTTGGTAGGATTCTATAATTTTTTACGCTCATGATCCTTTATAATTGAACAACTTTTTTGCTAAAAAGATTTGGAAATATATATATTTTTAATAATTTTCCACATATTTGCTATTACAGCTCTGCTTATAATATGTCTGCAGTCATTTGTCATGCATAAAAATTGTGAACAGCCTTGAGAGGAGCTGAACTTACTCTTCCTTGGTAAAACCATCTGTCTTGTTTCAGGAAACTAGGAATGCTTTGTAATTTTTCTCATGCAAGGGTGCTGTGGAGTCCTTTATCCCCAGATTTCCAGGTATCGTGCATCGCCCTCTGTTCTGAGGGGGCAGGCAATGTAGCCCTGCTGTGGTAGCTCAGGATGGACTGCCCCGGCTGGGTGATGTGGGCAGTGTTGGACTGACCAGTTCCTGTTCTCTGCTGTTACAGGTAACTGTGTTGAATGTTGCTGTTCAAAAAATACAAGCTCAAGTTGGAAGTGGATTTCTTGTCCACAGGAATAGCTTTCTGGTGGAAGCAGGGAATCTTGTTGCTCTGATGTCTTTTGAATTTGTAGGCTAAGCAAGATGAAGTCTTCCAGTGTCCTTTAGTTGATGATTTTTTGGTTTGTTTTCATTTTTTTTTATTTTCCTTGTTCACACTGATAACCTTTATCTGTATTACTTTGTCTTACTTTATTTTTCTATAAGATGTGTGAGTGGAGTTGTGCATATTTCCTGTTGAGAACTTGGTAGATCAGTCTTCTGCCTTAGCTGATTTTGGTGTGATTTTCTAAAAGTTGCAGCAACTGGAATTATCTGAGGGAGAAGCAATCTGATGAGCTGTGCCAGGGTTTAGCTGTCATGGGGCTTTGAAGAGTTAGTTCTTTTAGTCTGTGTCTTACTAAGTTTTGAAGGAGGAGATCTGGTTGTGGGAACCTCATTGAGCAGACTGAGCTTTTACAGCTGATGAGAGCAGTAAAATGCAGGTAACTGTTCTAAATGACCTTCCAAAGTAAGACACTAAGGCAGTAGAAATACATATCTTTTTATTCATAACTGCCACTTACCTTTTGTGGCCTTCCGTGAAAGGTTTTGTCTGTAAGTAGGTTGCAGTAAAGCTGCTCTTGGCATCAGATGTCAGGTTGCTTTAAGCTCTATGGAACAATGGGTTACAAACATGGACATAAAAAATAAATAGCAAAGTGTTCTATAGTGAAAGTTGGTTTGAGAGTCTAGCAGAGGAATGAGAGAGAAATAGTGAACTTCCTGTGGTTAAGCATTGTTTTTCCCCCTTACCACAGTTAACAGCTTTGTTTCCCCAAAGCTGCTGGAATTTGGTAATTCTAATAATTTTTATTTGCTGTTCTTACAGCAGTATGAATGTGCATCAGATCCAAAAAAAATAAAAAATAAAAATTCTCAAACGAGGATTATCTTTGCTCTAAAGAGCCCTACCCTTTGAGTTTACGCTGCTGATGTGTGTTTGTACTCCCAACCCTAGGAACTGAAGTTGGAGAAAGCGACTGAGGTGAGGACAACACTCAGCTGTAGCCTGAACATCACATTGTATGGGTAGGGGATTGCTGTTGGCAGCAAAGCTGTAGGAAGCAAATGGTAACCCTGAGTGAGTAGATGACAGAGCTGCTAGGAGCAGCTGGTGGCATGAGGCTGGCCAGAGAACAAATAAGAATTCTGAGTCACCAAGGTGATGTTAGAAACTGGTGAAATTTTGGACAAGAAGAGGAGTGACAAATTAGAAGATAATGGATGACCTCGGGTCTGTACCTAAGCAGCATGCTCTTCAGGAAGAGCAGCAGGATGGGGTGACTGGTTGTCACCATAGTTCAACAGGAAAACATGGATTAGCAATAGTTAAACTGGATAAGTGCTAGGAGAAAACATGTAGGGCTAACCTTATTTGGAAGGGTGGTTGTGCTGGCTTATACTTAAAAGTTACTTGTATATGAGCCTCTAAATAGTACAGTGATTTCGAAGAACAGGCCTTGAGTTGAAGACCATAGAAACAGCAAGAATCCTCTGTAGACTTCAGATGGATGACTATAGCAGCTTGATCTAGAAAGCATCTGACCTTAAAAGTTGACTTAAAAATTTAGCATAGGTAAGGAAGAAACTAAGATCTGATTTTGGGTGAAAGGCAGGGACAGCAGATAATGTGCTAGGTAGTAGGTGATCTTTAAAAATACCACTTCTTGTCTCCAATTTCATAAGATCATAAGTTTTGAGGGCTGATGAAATGCTGCACAGCTGATCTCGTCTGTTCAGTGTCCCAGTTTGGTTTCACAACCTTCTGCTGCATCTTGCATTATTTCACAATGGAGTCTAAGAGCAAGAAATGAGCACGTAGTTTCTTCTCTCCTTGACTGTTAAGTTTTAAACTTTAGAAGGGTAGGCAGTCATAATTTTGCTCCAAGCTGCAGCACACTGTGTTGTTCAGTAGTAATAAGAAAAAAAATAACTGGGATAATGACTTTGCTTAAATGGTAATACTTGATTTTAATGTGCTTCATCACTTGGCCATATTCCTTCACTGGTTGGTATTTGAGCATGTTTTTTTGTGCGTTCCCTCTAAGCAAGGGGATGCAACATCCATTTCTTTTTGATGATGCTGTTTATAAATATGTATATGCTATAAATACCTCTTAAGAAAAAAAAATGGTAAAGTTATAAGCATCTTTAGCAAATGATGGCATACAGTCCTGTAAGTTTTGTTTTACTGTTCTGAATGTCTGTGTTCCTCTAGCAAAATTAAGTGTTGATAGCACATGCACAAGTTGTGGCTGTTGGAAAACCTTAGGAGTTATGTACATGAGGCAGTATTAAAAAATGAGTTTTTCTCGAGACTATGTTGTGTGGAAGATTTCTGGAGGTAAACCAGATAATCCAGTGATAAGGAATTGAGAGAAAACTGCATTTAAAAGTCTGCCTTGGCTCTGCAACTTGCACCTATATAACTACTTTTGTGCTGCAAATTGTTTTTTGTATAAAGTGAATAATGGTGAGGTGCTGTGAAGAGGGGAATTGAGCATTGTGTCGTTGGGCAAATGTTAAACTAAAGAGGCTTTTTAATGCCAGGAGTTAGATATATGTAACTTGTGATTTGGGGTTTTGTATCAGTCCACTTTCTCATGTCAAGGTTGCTTACATTTCTTCAAAGAAAGGTGTAAGTTTTGAGATGCTGACATTCTAAATACCTTTGTTGGAATGAATGTCCCCCCCCTTGCAGTGAGTGTTGACAGCATTTCATTGAGAAAGCTGTGTTTCAGTCAGGTAAGTAAAAGATAGTTAAATTATTTTTATCTTTTGTGGATTTGATCAGACCAAACTGAAAAGTTCTGAGGATGTGTCTTGACTTTTTACTGAGCTGATGAGCAAAATTAAGCCTTGTTAATTACACAGGATTGTAAGGAAGGAAACAAAACCCCTTGTCTGCTGCACTGAGTCTTGTGTGTTATGGAGAACACTATGCTGAGGTACAGAAGAAATAAAATAGTTGCTTAGTTTTTTAGTTTTACTCCCATCATTTAACTGTTAATATCTGCTGTTTTGGGCAGCCGGTGTGCCTTTGACTTCTGCCTCCAAATGCATAGGTGTGCTTGTCACTGTGTGTAGGCGGCATTAGACTGTAAACACTGTTGACCATCTAACCCAGAACACCAAAGGGTTTTTTAGTGACCCAAATCTTAGATTGCAAACTGACATCCTCTTGTACCAGCCATGAGTCCTGTCTTCAACATGGTATAGCAATGTGTACTGTGTAGCGGTGTTTACAGCGCTGTGGCATTACTGAAGAGCAGAGTATTTAAGATCATCAAAATCAGTGTTATTCCTCCTTTTGGTGTGCAGAGCATCTGTCATACTGATAATCTGCTTTTAAAGAGGAAGAGTGCTCTTGGTCAGCCTGGCACCTCATTAGAATAGGATTGCAACTTGTTTGTTTGGGATCAGGAGATAGTTCCCTTGGTTTGTGCTGTGTGCTTGCATACTAAACAGCGGCGCACAGAGTGATGAGGGTAACAGATTAGGCACGCCTTTTAAACTGTATGCATAGGGCTCTAATAAAGGCAATTTTGCTAGTTTTTTGTACTTCCTCTGAGGAAATTTGGCTAAAAATGCAAGGGATGCCAGATTTGCACACTGATTGCTTGGTAACGGGAGGAAGTGTCCCCCTCGCACATTGTTGTAGCTGTGTTGGTTCGGTTTGCTGCCCAGTGGCAGCGAGCGACTGTTACAAACCACCGTCCTTGGCTTAGAGAACAGTTGTTGGTGTAATTTGTGAAGCAGCCATTTAATCGGCTTGCAGGTTTCTTCACTGTAGCTTCCTAACCCTTAGTTTTGCAAAATGGAGTTTTGCTCCACTGCGGGTTTATTGTTACATGACCAAAAGACAACTACTTTTTGAGAAGGCTAAGTTTGTATGATTTGGCCCAGGAGAAGAAAAATAACCAAACCAACCACAACAAAACTCCCCTTCCCCCCCAAAAAGAACCAAACCAGAAAAGAGATAATCTAGATATAATGTTAGTTGATAAATTCTGTTCAGAATGGGTAGAAAAGCCTGTTTCAGATAGCACAGTTCCTTGCAGAGCAGGTGGACCTGCGGCTGTGTGCAGAGCTCTTCTGTACACATCCTGATTTGTCTTTTACAACTCTTTCTTCACTGCTTCTGCTAGAAAATTGCTTAAAATTTAAGCTAGATATTTCAGGTGAAGAACCTTTCAAACTGGCTTTTAAGAAGAATGCCTTCTCTTTTAAGATTGCTGGGGGCTCGAGGATTTCTCACATCTCAATACTTTATTTAATTGTCCTTAAAAGTAGAAACAAAGCTGTTAAGCTTAGTAAGCGCTGTACTCTGCACTTCACAGACAGTTTCCCCAGAGCCTGCCTTCCTTCTCTTGGAGAGGGGGTTCACAGGCCTGAAGAGAGGACAAAGAGGAAGAGGGACAGTTATCCTCCTTGTTTATAGGCTTCTGCACAGAGGAGCTTCCTCTGAGGGCTTTTATCAGTGTCCTTCCAGGGACATGGACATATTTGGGAGGATCTGTTTAGGTTTGTGATCAGTTCCCTGTAACTTGCATTACATGGAATAGTAGACTGGGTTTGAGGTTAGGTTTGGGTAATAGGTTTGGGGTTTGTGTTGCTTTTGATTTTGTGGTTTTGTAATGGTTTTTTTGTTTGTTGTGGTTGTTTTGTTTTTGTTGTTTTTTGTTTGTTTGTTTCATTTTTCTTTTCACTGTGTGTTTTAAGAAAGTGCATTTTTCTTTGTTAATCTGTTTGTTCTTTTTTGATGGATTTACTGAGTGCAGTAGCTGTGCCAGATTTGTGCAAGTGTCTTTCTGGGGTGGAACTTTGTCAATACAAGTTTTGGGAATCTTGGGCAATCCCAGTGCTTTGTACAACAGTTTAATTGTGCATAACACTCAGATTTAGTCTTTTTGAGATGACTCCTCTATCAACACACTGAGGAAATTGATGCAAATGTGCATTGTATAGAAATTAATTCCCTTTGAAACAGGGGGTGGAGAGAACCAGTGGTATCTTTGCGCCACTTTAATATCTTCTTTCTTTTTAGGCAGTTCCTTGTAAAGGTGACAGACTCATGCAAGGTATCCATAGTTTTGTGCCATTAAAATGTTCAAAAACTTGTCATTTGAAAGGAAATGCCTCAAGGTTTTCAGTTTGTACGTATATCTCCTTTAACTTTCTACAGGGGTATTGTTTTAAATTCAACTCTCTGCTTTTCATTAAGAGCATTTCTGTACGTATATCTGTATATCAGATTGTTGTACTTGATTGTATAGAATACTTGTGCTCTGCTCCTACTAACCATCTCAGAACAGTCAAAATGAGCTTTGTTTCAGGAGAGATTTTTGTGTTAATATTTAAAGGAGAAATAATAAATAGTGAGTTCTATGTCATACTATAATGTATTCAAGTGCATCTGTCGTGCTTGCTTTGCTCAAAATCAAGAAACGGTTGAGCAGTGTCGAGGTCTTGTCTTATAGATTGTAAATCTTGTCTTATAGATTGTAAAATTACATAGAATTGGTGCATACCTTGCTGTTTCCTTTCAATGCAAGCACTGAACAGAGGTGCACGCAGGCATAAGATGTCAGTGTCCTGGTTTTGGTATTGTTTTTCTATGTCTTAAAACATGTATGCAAATACATAGGTTTCCTGTCTTCTGCCTGTCTACAACTCACTTGTCCAACGTTGCACTACTGCTGTTTCGCTCTTCAAAAATTCAGCACAATGTGAGGAACCCAGCTAGTTCCACCATGCTTCTGAGGAAACAAACCCCCTGGAAAAGTGAGACACTGTGCATGAGCTACTTGAGCGGTCACTTCCTCAGAGAGCACACGCGGGTTGTAATTTTCACTGCGATATAAGCCTTTGCTTTGTGGGAATGTTAATGGTAAACTCTAGTTTTCTGGTTTTCTGTTTCAGTATGTATGACCAATTGCCCTACTCTGATTGTCATGGTGGGTCTTCCAGCAAGAGGAAAAACCTACATCTCGAAGAAGTTGACACGCTATTTAAATTGGATTGGAGTGCCTACAAAAGGTGATGGATTTACTGTTGCTTACATCAGAAGGACAGGGCAGATGTTAGGTACCTGTTTTATAAATATAACTCCCTGTAATTTTGATGCCAAGTTTCACTACTTAAACAAAGCAAAAGGGTTTTATTTTTAAGCAGTGGCATACACAGGCTCTCTGTTCCATTTAGATGGTAATTAATCAAGTTCTGGTGACTGTTCATTTGCCTCCTTGTTCTGCCAAATGCCTTAATCAACTTTGGATTCTTCTAACACTTTGGTTAGTCAGTTGTTTTATTTTGTTGTGGGGCTTTTTTCCCCCTTTTCCTTTCTTTACATGAGTGAAGGGGAACCTTGTTTACAAGCGTATGTGCCATCAGCACTTCTGGGTTAAAGTTCTGTCTTCTCCATCTTCTTTTCTTGGTGAACTTTGTGCAATGTGTAATTCCTTGTGTAACTCTTTGATTAACTGCTTTTGTGGAATGAGTTACAGCTCTTTGAATATTAAGTGCCCAAGGAACTGAAGCAGCCACTTGTTATCGCTCTCTTAAGGACTTTATATACGTGCTTTGAGTGGGAAACAATGGCTCAGATTGGCTATGGCAAGACCTGGCTGTCCTTCCTCATTCCTGAGCTCCTGTAGTGTCTTGTGGACCCAGATTGACAAGTAAACAACACCTGAGTTCATTTGGAGTGCTGAGCAGCCATCTCCTCTGTCTCTGTGGAAAGAAGAGAGAGTTTCAGTGTTCTGTCTGGTGCAGTAATGATAGCTTTATAGTTATGACTAGTTAATAATTTAAATAATATTAAACATACTATATCATACTGAAGCATAGACTTCTGGCTGGATATTCAGAGCTGTAATTCCTAGTAGCTCCAGGAAGTCAAGATGAAGATTTCTGGCCTGTATTTAAACAGCATTTTGATTCTAGAGTATAGCTGTTTGTGGTTGTCTCTTGAGCTCTTAGAAACTTGTCTAATGTGCTTTATTTAGATGAGACTTTATGGAGGATATGTTACATTGTTTGAGTATGAGAGTTTATAGGATTTAAATTATCACTTGTGCTTTGACTGTTTTCACACAGTATAACCCTTCTGATGAGCAGTATCAGATATTGAAGGACTTCCGTTTTATTCATTAGACCGAAACAGAATAACAATCTAAATAGGTTAACCCATATCCAAGCTGATAAAATGCATGTTATGTAGATATGCTTGTATGTTAGATATACATCTAACATACATGTAATTTGGTAAGTTATGTATATACGTCATTGCACTGAGCATTATACTATGTGAACTTTGTAAAGCAGAAGTCCAGTGTTGGACAACAAACATACTGTCCACATCTGGCTGACGCTTGATTGAATATATCCTAAATACCGTAAAATAGATAGGGCTGGTCTGCTTTGGTTATAGGGAAAGTTGCATTGGCTATTGTGAGCAGCACATCAGGAAATACCTGCACTTGTGCTTAATAAAAAATACTTGGAACACAGCTGCCTTATTTTACAAAAATATATAACATAAAGTTACCATATGAGCTTCCTCCTTGGTTTCTGGTTATGGTTTGTCCTTGTTAGAAAGTGTGACTTGGGACTTTGTTAGAAAAACACAGACCCATCCTGTTATTTGTGTCATCAGTGATGCAGTTTTACTGATGCTGAAATCAATTTTAAGTGCCTCACTGACTGAGGGAATAGATGACATGTTGCCTATTGCTTCCAGTTGATTGGGACTGAATAGATATAAGTATTGAGTAGCCATAACATCTGTTAGTCATTGGCTCTTAATATCTTAAAATTAGTGTGTGCTTAATCTACTAAGTGTTCTTGTTCTCTGAGACAGATGGTTAAAATTAAGAGGTTATGTAAGCCAGAGAAAAGATAAATGCCATCTTTTCACATACATTAAGCAAGCTGGAGAGTTTAAGAACAGGTGGAGGTGAGTAGCCCGGGGTTGATGTTAGTTGAATAATTTCAGCCATTGGTTATGTGGTTTGCTTTTTTTTTCCTCCTTTTTTTTTTATTTTACTCCCCCTCCCATCTTTTTTTTTTTCCTCCCCCTTTTTTCTTTTTTTTTTTTTCTTTTTCCTTCCCCCCCTATTCCTTCCAAAATCCTCTGTGGTTTAGAATGTGAAATGATTAAAAATACAAAGGACTTTTGTCTGGCCTTTCTGAAGGAAATGAGGTCAATTAGATGCCTGGATAGAATTGTGTTGCAGTGTGTGGTTTTTAGATACTAAACTTTGGAAAGCTTTTTTTTGACTAGTTCTGGCTGTGTGGTAGTTGTGATAGCAGTTGGCTTTGTGAAATATTTCCACAGGGGTGGATGCTAATAATAAGGGCTAAAGATTGTTCCTCTAGATAGTGCTATTTCCTTTGCTGTGGATGACCCTCTTGCAGTAGCTGTTCTTATGAAATTCATTAAGTTTGATTTTTAAAGAGCTATTGCCTGACAACACCGGCCATCTGAACTTGTTGCATCTTGTTTTTCTTAGAAGAAACTACCTTTTCCTGTAGCCAGTATGGCCAGTGCTCTTTAAACCTATCACAGAGTAACCTGGTTTGCGCTATAATCCATTCACCACAAAAAAAATTGCATCGACATTGTTGAATTCAAACAAAACTTGACTTTGGGGGGAATAAACAATATTTATTTCTTTATCCTCTCTAAGGTTAAAAAAGAATGCTTTTCAATTCAGCAGAGAAAACCTATAGGTCAGAAAGAAGTTACACATTAATTGTACTTCAGAGACCTACTTTCAGAGCTGTCAAATTACTTTAATTAGGGTACAGTGTCATTGTCTGCTGTGTGGCAAAACAGAATTGCCTTAACCTAATCCAATATACGATATTGTGCCACGTGTATGGCCACAGACCTTAAGGACCTTTGCCCAGAAAAACAGTTTTCTTTGACCACTATTAAGAGATTACAGTAAGATTGTGTTCTATAGCTGTGTTGACTTTTTTTTTTTCCCCCCTTACTACTGAAGCATGTTTTTAAGTAAATGGAACAGGAGTTGTGAAATAGTATGTACTGATAAAATAGAAATATTTGATCAGAGTTCTGAGAAAATGTTTTCACAACTTGAATTTTCAGTTTTATCAAAAGCAAGATTGGTTAGTTCTATTTAAAACTCTTCCTTGCTTAAATAAGAGTTGAAAATTTTGGGAAGCGCTATCAGAATACTCTTTCACTGCACATATACACAGAAGAAAAAGTTAGATTATTAATAGTCCTTTGTAGACTACTGCAGTAGACTTCCAAACACTCCTGCAAAGGAGAAAAAGAGTTTTTCTTGTTCTGGCAGACAGAGGCACAGTGATACTGCCAAGTCACTCCACTGAAGCTACCAGTAGCCCAAATGTTCTTTTGCAATTTTTTTGTTTTCTTAGTATTTAAAAACAAACAAACCCCCCAGAACACAAGAAGTAGTATAATATGTTGACTTTGTACATGCTAAATTATTTTATCTTTTCAAGTAGTTTGGTTTCAGAGCTGTCATAACTTTTGTATTTTTTGTGACTATGGTTAGTTCCCACTAATACTAGTTTCTTCTTGGCAGAATTTAATGTTGGTCAGTATCGTCGAGATTTGGTGAAAAAGTATAAATCTTTTGAATTCTTCCTGCCTGACAATGAAGAAGGCTTGAAAATCAGGAAGTAAGTTTTGAATGTGTTTTGCTACACAATAATAATTATATTAAAATGGTACCCTGTGTAATTTGCTCTTGGAGACTGCTGTATGTTGCATTTTTATATGCTTAAGATCACCCTTAAGAGAATGCAGCATAAAATGGCAAGGAAAATAAATTGTATCAAAGGTGGAAAAGTAATTTGTTTAGGCTGTTTAAAATTTAGGGTAATTTTTTCTGAATTCCTTCATCTCAAGCATCAAAAATGCAGAGAAGGTAAATAGTTATTATTCTTCTTACCTTTTTGTAAGGTATCAGCTAATAGATATGACTCTTTGCTGTTTAGTTCCTTGCCACTTTAGAACTTCTGTGTGGATCATAAGGGAAAAAAAACCCCATATAACTGCTTTTCTTTTGGTTTGAATACTGTAATTTTCCACCTAGAGTACTTTGAATATAGTTGTAATTATCCATTCAAATAAGCAGGAATGAAGTACTTATTATTCTGTTCCTGTAATTGTCTTTTTGGCCACCATACAGGTGCTTTATGCAGTCACTCAGTGCACTGCTTTGGAAATGGCTGTGTTTTGCTAACACTGTGCAAAGCGAGGTGAGCACCAGGGTGAACATCTGTGCCCAGGTGAAGCGTGTGAGACTCCCCTCTTGCCTGGAAGGAGGCTGTGCTATAGTGTAGAGGAGAGACCTTGAGAAGAAAGAGTAGATGAAGAGAAAGTCAGAGCAAGAGGGAGCTGCCTCTTTCAAGGGGCAGGTATTTTGATTTTCTTCACCATTCATTGTCATTTTTAGTATGCTCGGGAGAACATTTAAGGGAGCCTAGTATGAAATGAGAAGGGACAGAATATTTAGATGAATGGAAATGTGATTTGTTTAGGCTGCTTAAAATACAGAGTGTTCTGGTCTTCATTGCTTCACCTCAAGTATCAAAAATGTCTGGACATTTTTTTGTGGCCATCCCTCTGCTTGTTCCCTCTCTCTTCCCTTTCCCCTTCAGCAGTAGCTGAATATTGCAAATGTCAAAGGAGAACATAAGAACCTCCTAATCATTGGGGACCAAAGAGTAGATAGGAGGTGCATTAGCCTTGCAAGCCCCTACCTTTGGCTTAGAGGTAGAGCCAAACCTTTTAACCTGCCTCTATGTCAGCTTTTAGACTAAATGGTGAGGAATAGAACATGAAATGGGCTGTGTGAGCTAATCTGCCTCGTTAGCAATGAGTAAAGAGGGTTTATATTTACCTAGTGAAGGCTTGACTGATGAATCTCAATTCCTGACATCTATTAACCATGTTAATGTGGAAGTACTGTCAGGATTAAAAAAGCTTCATTTTTCTTTTAAGATAAAGCTGTGTGTGCAGAATATGGTAAATGTAAGAGAAGAATTATGTGTTTCAGTCTGGAAGTCCAAATAGAGTCGTAATGCATAGAAAGGCTGTTGAAATGGCCAGGTTTTATATGTCTGTACTGCAGAAAGACTGTACTTACTGGAAATAAATGGGGCTTTCTTCTGCTAATGAGTAAATTGTGTACAATGTTAATGTTGCCCTCCAGTATTACTTATGTGTTAAAAATCACAGTGGACTGTGAAGATGATACTCGTGACAGGGAAATAAGAAAGTTGCAAATGAATTTATTCTTGTCCAGATTTAACACAAGTTTAAAGTATGTAGGGGTGGGGTTTTTTGGTGTTTGTGTCCTCAGCGGTTTCCAATACTAATTGTATTGGGTTGGTGAATACAGTGGGATATTTTTTCACCTCTGTCCCTTATACTTGGTGCTACCTTACAGATTTTTTTGATATAAGCAGATTTTGCACAATAATTCAAAAGAGTAGTAGATTACTGAATAATAACAAATTAATAACGTGACTTTAATTAGCATTTGAGTTTTACTCTCTTTGATTTTTAAGACAGTGTGCCTTAGCAGCGCTGAATGACGTCCGACAGTACCTCAGTGAAGAAAATGGGCATGTGGCTGTAAGTTTCTTGTTGAAAACACATTCTTGAGATGCTTCCCTACAAAACTGTGTGTGTTATCTGGATAATATGCAGCCTGAGTAATTCCAGTATCTCTTCAGTATATCAGAGTTTTTCTTCTTTGGGATTTATGTGTTAGATCTGCCGTGTTGCTGCAGTGAAATGAGCGCTTAAGTTCAGGGTAATGATATTGTATTGAGCAACTACCTTTGTGATTTGAGGAGTTAACTGAGGAGAAGGTTACACTGAGAAAAATGTCCCCCTCCTCTCCACATTATATAATGCACTGTTAAACACAACTGTTATTTTGGTTGATAGGCTAGTGTTTCAAGTGAAAGGTGAAGCTTTACGGAAAAGAAAGCAGCCTGGGTATCACTTGGCGGTTTTGTTATTGACATGAGAAATCTCTGAAGAGAGCAGGAGAAACTCAAAGTAAATTGCTGCATATCTATTTAATAATGGAATGCAAACCATCAGCTGTTGCACTATTGACTTTGCATGTTCACGTTAATTTGCATAACATTGTTTTTCTCAACACAATGAGGTGTTTTCATTAACTAATGAGGGAGATGCATTAACTGTAATTGTAAGTTCTGCTCAGGACACGAGGTAAACTTTATACTTTGGCAAACTTCATACTTTGAAAGACTAGTATGTTCAGAGCTAAACACAATTCCTTAGAAAAATGGCCGTGTATATCTTGTAGCTCATGGGCAGGATTTACAAGTCTTGCAGATCTTCTGCCCTTCAAAACTTCTACACTTACATTTTGAATAGCATATTGATTGCGCTATCATTTTTGTGTTGTATAAGTTCACTAAAAAACTCTGCATTAGTATTTAATGCTGGTATGGGTCAGGAGAAAGGTTCCGTCCTGTCTTGTGTTAGGCTTAAGTTCTGGTTACTTCGTCAGCATGCAGCATTCTGCAAGTAGTGCTTTCAAAATATTACTCTTTTTTAGTATTTAGAAAATCATGTGCATAAAGTAGGAGTGTCTCGTGTTCCTCTTGAGCACACTGATGTAGTGGGGTAGAGGGAAGGAGAAGTGTTTTCATGGCTTTCCGTCATGTGTGGGACTTTAGACCCTTAGTTTTGTTGTTACTAACAGTGCTTTTCACAGGCTACAGTGCTTTTTTAATTCATCTCCCTCTCTCCTCCTGTAATTATTCCTAGGTCTTTGATGCTACAAACACAACTCGAGAACGCAGAGAAACTATTTACAAATTTGGTGAAGAAAATGGATATAAGGTGAGTTAAAAGCAAAGGAGTTGTGAGCTAAAGCCTGGACAAGTAAGGTAGTGGTAGTTTTTGCTCATGAGTTAAGAAGTACGCTATCATAAGCCACGTTCTTTCTAGATGTTTACTCAGTAGTGCATTTTGTGTTCTCAGGCACTGTTTATGATTAAAAGTCATCCAATCCTCATTTTTCTCCTTTTTAATGTTTTTACTGTTTGGAGTTAATCTCTGGTTTCAGTTCTGTCATCGTGGACATGTAGTTCTGAGTGTACTGTCAGCAAGAACTCTGAAGTCTGGTTTGTGGTGCAGGTCATAATTTTGCTGCAGAAACTTACAGTGAATTCTGTGTTAGTTCTGTGCAAACAGAAAACTTTCTGTGCCTTTCTGCCTTCTGTCCAGGATTGTTTTGCATTTAGTTGTTCTCTGGTAATCTTTCATTTCCTTTAAACTTGCATTTCCAGAAACCTTTGAGGCAGCAAAACAGAAACCTCTGTTTTTGAGGCTACTCCATTAGTTGAAGAGCTTCTAAATTACTATTTCGGAAGCATTAGTTACTGTTTGTGTGGCTGAACTTGCAATCTTCTGCATTTATTTCTTCCTCTTCCATCCTAAATTTTTCTCACTGCAAAATTTTCCCACTTAAGAGCATTGTTGGGGAAAAGAATATAGAGTGTGATGCTTCAGGGAATGGTAAGCCAACAATTTCTGATGAGAGACTGCAGAAACCTTCCAAGTAATTTGAGGGAAGTTTAAAGCGTGACTCTTAAAAAGAGGTTAGCGTGGAAGTGAGCAACATGAGGCTCATGTGTGCTGCAGAGATGTTCTAATGCATCTTCTTCCTTCCTTCCTTCCTTCCTTCTATACATGTAACTTCCCATTTGGACTGAAGACTTTTTTTGTCGAGTCAGTGTGTGTCGATCCAGAGGTCATTGCTGCAAACATTGTGGTGAGTGTAACAAAGTTTGCTTTAACCACTTTAAGTCAAGAGGTTTAATGTAGCTCAGTATTTTTAGAAGTATAAGAAATTCCAATAACAAAAAAAATACTAGTTCCAATTAATGGAACACTTTTTTTTTTCTTTTTTTCTTTTTCCTGTCCCCATGTGTACTGACTCAGTTTAATTCCATGAAGAATAGCTCTTTTTTTTATGTGTATTTTAATTAGCTTCTAGAAAATAAGGTTTAGTGTTGTGTTCTCTCCTTTTGTATTTTGTTTAAGCTGCCATTAAAAAGGGAAATAAAATTATGTACTACTTTCCTGTTCTTATTTTAAACAGCAAGTGAAGCTGGGTAGTCCTGACTATGTTGATTGTAGTAACGATGAAGCAACAGAAGACTTCATGAAAAGAATAGAGTGCTACAAGAACTCATATGAGACGTTAGATGAAAGTCTTGACAAGTAAGAGATGAAATAATGTGATCACAACTAGGTTATATTAAGATACTTCTTCAGGGGATGCAGCATCCTGTATTGGGGATTAGGGCTTTCTAGTCATGTTTTTGTAATGTCTTGAGCTCTCTTTCCTTTAGCAAATTTGAGAGAGTTGACTCTCAGGGTTTAGCCTGGAAACTTGTTTGCTTGGGGAAAATTGGCTAACAAGTTTACTCTGGGGCAATAGTCTTTTCTTTTTTTTTTTTTTTTTCTTTTTTTTTTTTTTCCCTTTTTTTTTTTTTTTTTTTTTTTTTTTTTTTT